>APFE030642102.1:164376-187939 GCA_000404065.3 Pinus taeda | reverse complement strand
AAAGACCCATTTAGTCATTTATTTCCAAAGTCACTTTTTCCTTTCTAATTTTTCATTGACTTTATAAAAGTCACTTTAAAATTAGACTTAGTAACTTTATCACTTAAAGTCATTTTAAATTAGATTTTAACTTTATAAAAATTATAAAGTCACTTTAGGAGAAAAATTAAAATCTTTTGGACACTTTTGCCTAGGCCAAAGATCAAAGCCTAAGGGAACCGCCTGTCCTCCGGTACCAAATTTCAACAGAGAACCTGTCTAGGGTTATTTTATACAAACAATAAAAAATGAGGGTAGATTTATCAGATGATGAATCATCCCAAATAAGAATCTTTAAGATTCAAGAGCAGTGTGGAAAAAGTCGGGAATAAATCCCGATTAAATCCCGATTTTTTGATTTTTTGGCTGGCCGATTAAATCCCGATTTTTTGATTTTTTTGGCCGGCCGTTTAATTTTGCCGACTTTTTCGAAAAACTCTCGACTTTAACGACTTTTTCAACTTTTGGACCCTTGTCGATTTAATCCCGACTTCGACTTTTTCCACATTGTTCAAGAGAGCTAGACACAACAATGTTAGTAATGTATAATGGATTTGTCAAAGAGAATAAGAAAGCTTAGGACATACCTTTGTTTCTTGACAAACCTTTTTAACTCCAATCTTGTGAGATCTTCTTTCGTAATCCTTGAGCATCCAACAAGTCAATTCCTAGGAGTATAAGTCATGGTCTTCTATACATGTAATACATACTTTCAAGCAAAACAAGTGATACCAAGAACATGATTTAATTTCTCAAGTTAGATCTCCTACATAACCATGGAGGATGGAATCCTATAAAAAGGAATTCCTTCTTTCAATCAAGGATTTTTGCTTGAAATCCTAGATTACATGTAAACTCTAGAAGATAAGGATGGATGTTATCTAGGGATTACAATCTTTAGCCTTAGACTAGCTATAAGCAAGAATCATTTAATATTAGATATATTGCAAATCTAAAAAACTCATACGTACATTGTGATTACATACCTCTAATTTGATAACTTATTAGATTTGTTGTTGTAACAATCCTTACTTGGTTTTTGTACTCAGATCCTCAGAGAGTCCTTTCTTCAAGTTGGTTCTGTGGACTATCAATTTCATTTTCCATAGGACAGACTTCGGATTCTTTATGTGATGACACAGTTCATTAAGGTGCCTTATACTTTGGTTCTGTTATGGGTGATAGACACATAGCAATAGTGTCCATAAACTTTTAGTATCATCCTAATCTTCGTTATTGTAGGAGTGACACAATTATTTAATTATGACACTGTAGAATGGTATTGTGGATATAACCCAAACAATGATTATCCATACTCACAAACCTTTGGTCCTGTGATGACTGAGTTTTCTTCAGTGTAATAAACCGAAATTTCTCACTATTTCGATCTTATATATATCATAGCGATGCTTCAGCCCTTATATCAGTGCTTTAACTATGCATCACTGAGTCTGAAATATCTTTTATAACATGACTCTAATTTATACCGAAAAACTCCTTTTCTGAGTTTAATCCGAGCTTGTCATTATTGAACTGTTTGCTAAACTTGTTTTATCAATGCCTTTTGCATGAACTAAGATGATCCGAACTCCTACACAATGATTGACCTTTTTTGTTTTCTAAACTCATACTGAATTTGTATAATTGATATTGCACCAATCTTTAATAGCACCAAACTTCAATAGCATATAACATTTATATTGTGATGACACAAGACTGCAATGAACTCCTGTGGTGACACCTAACTGTAATCCACATCATTGTTCTGAAACTGATCTGAACTTGTTCACTGTAATTGCTTCTGAGATTTCTCAAACTCATTTCTGAAATTAATCCGAGCTTGATCCGAACTTGTATCTCTGAAATGAACGAACTGTCTTATTATGATTTGGACCTTTTGAAATTCGTCCTACAAGATGCCTTTGAATCCTTTTTGACTTGATCTTCAATACTCAACAAATGTACCCAACTGGTTTTCAATACAAATGCACCCAAGTGATCTTCAAACTGCCTTTGATCATGGCCATAGCTCTGATTCCATGTTGAGAAATCCAAGGAGTGGCCGTTAAACTATTTCTCTTATTATGACATTATCTTGTGATGTTTTTCATTATTATTATTACTTCTTTTGAATTATATTTTCTTATCATCAAGACTAATGCCAAGCAACAAATAAAAGAGAACACAAGATATAGGAATGCTGCCAGGGCAGTGTTACTTGGGAGCGGGAGCGACCATTTTCAGAAGCTCCCGGTTTGGGAGCGAATCTGGGAGCGATTTTTTAGAAATATATATATTTTTTATATTTTTTAATTTTTAATACATATATGTCAACAAAAACATGTAGAATGATGAATTAGACATAAAAAAGATAAAAAACATAGATTGATCATTGAACCATATCACATCAATCATCTAGAAATTATAATCGTCATCAACCATGTCCACAGTTAGTAACATACATATTACAACTGCAACATATTGAGTCTCGTGAATCATGATTCATCAAATTCAATCTTAAGTTTCAACTTCAAGCTTTCAAAATTGAAAATTCAATATATAACATTTATCATCATTGATCACCAAAGTTGTACTTGTAAGCTAAGTTTAACCATTACAAGAAATAATAGCTTAGATATTTCTAAAGTTCTAACTTCTAACTGTTAACATGAAATGAAATGTTATAAAATGAAACATGAATAATGAAATGAAATGAAACAACTTTAGTCTTTCACGAAGCATCATATTCATAATTCGCAATCATTACCAATGAGTTATAATTGCCAAGGCCCAACTTCAAACTTCAAATTTTCATTGTCACAGTGATATATTGTTTACAAAAAATATCATTATGATATGAAAGAGTCAAGAGTCAAGAGTCAAGGACTCAAAACTCAATAGTTATGAAAACTAAAGTCTAATAGAAACTAAAAAAGACAACTAAATTGTAAATCTACATGTGGCCCTTGCCACGAGAGTCTCCAGGAGTATAAGCAGGTCATGGTGGTCTTCTAGGAGTCTCCCGCACAGACCGACGACCAGAACTAGAACCTCCACGTGAGGATGTAGATGGAGGTGGCAACAGCAAAGGAACAAGACTCGGACCTTGAGCACTGCTACTGGATGGTGGAGGTGGAGGTGGCATGGCTGCTGCAGGTGCTTTATCTTCATCCCTTATAAGTTCCTCTTCCAGTTCTTCAAGATGTATAGTGCCATCCTCCAAATTGTCATCCTCTGGGTGATTGTCCCAAATTTTATATGTGGGATCCTCATAAGCCCGATCACAGTAATGACTCAACAACCTCAAGTTGTAATGCACATAAACCAAGTTTTTTGCTCGGTTTTCATTGAGTCAGTTTCTTTTCACATTATGTATGTAGCTGTAGGTGCTCCAACACCTCTCTGCAGAAGAAGTATTTACAAACTATGAAAGAACTTTTTTTGTCAATTTTGGCAAAAGTCCCTGGCCACCATATGTTTCCCACGATGTGAGAGAATCAAATCTATCTTTGTCTTCCATTGCATGGAAGTTACCAAACAAACCAGTGCCACTGAAGTATTTGCCTATTTCAAGGCACACAATTGCACATTCCTCCCTGTCAGGTATCAACTTTTCTAATGCTTGCAAATATCCACTAGTTACCTCTGCATCTAAATGGGGTTTGGTCCTAATCCCACCCCCGGTGCAGGTTGGCCCAACCAAGATGTAGAGTAGTATTTTGGCGTAAGGATATACGCCAAGCAATGTAGTGGAAGATTAAGTCTATTCCACCGTTCACACACACAATCGTGAATTAGTTTGTACAAGTCGAGATCTCCGTTATGAACAATATCTTTTATTTGCCCCAACATGGTATCCTTCTGCTCATACACCTCGCCAATCACTGGTTTGTCTGTATCTGCAAACCGAATCATGTGATACATGGGCTTGGTGAAATCCAATACTTGCCTCACATTTGTCCAAAATTGACCATCAAGAGCGGCCTCCTCCACTAGTTCAGAACCTCGCTTGTTAGCTGCATTTGTAGCCCTTTCCTTTAATACCTGCCAGTGTGGACTTGATACCATGCTAGCCAATGATTCTCTTACCTCCAAAAGGCGCCTAAAGGTGAGGTAATAGCTACCAAATCTGGTCTTCACAATCTTCAACAACTCCAATCTCGAGTGACTGTGGAAAAGGCCATGGGTATTGCTATGATTTGTAATAAATTTTATCATTTTTTGCCTTTCTTGTACAAATCACCAATCCATTGGTATTTTTCATTTTTGTTCTTAACAAATATCATGCAACAGAAGGTTCAATGTGTGAACCAAACATCCAGACCAAAATATATTGGGGTATTTATCCTCAATAGTTGCTCCCGCTGCCCTACAATTAGCAGCATTATCAGTGATGAATTGGATGACATTGTATGGCCCAATACGGTCAATTGTTTCAAGTAATGCTTCTGCAATGTTGATGGCGGTCTTGAACTTATCTGAGTAATCATGTGCAGTTAGAAAGATGGGACCATTAACAGACACAGCAAGAACACTTATCAATGGCTTGCCTTTTACATTTGTACATCCATCAGATACAATGGACACCCCATGCTCAGTCCAAGAACTTGTCATTCTATTCAAAGAATGTGATATTTTTGCTTTTTCATTATCAAGGCCAACGGTTCTTGCCTTGTCATACCCAGGGCTCTTGTATTCTTTAGGGGCATCATTTACGGCCGAAACCATTTCGTGCCAATAAGGTGAGCGAAGAACATTGAATGGTATCCCACATGCATAGAGAAACCTGTAAATCTTTGAATCCACATCATTCCTACACCCCTCATCAAGGAAATCTAATATGGTTCTACGCCTTAAAGATGATGACCTTGTGCCTCCATATCCACTGCCTTGGGAGGATGCTGAAGGAGTTCTTTGTGATTGTGAGCTTGGTTCAAAAAAACCCCTTGATTTTTTTGATTTGTATTGGGCTTCCTCCTCTTCCCTTATGTATTTGGCTCTATCCGCTGCTGACACCGTTGTAAGTTTTGATTCCTATTTGTTTGTCTCCATTCCATGGCCTTTTCCCGCAGAGGTGTCTTCTAGCACGAGTGTATGAACTTGTGTAATCAGTGTCGCAATGGGGGCAATGAAATTTAGTGGTTCCACCCGCTCTCCCTGTTTCAACCCTGTTAACATATTTCCACAATGGGATTTGGTCTTGTTTAGTTTTTTGAGGGTCATGTTCACCCTCCTCCAACTCCTCCTCAACGGGGTTTTCACCAATTTGACTTTCTCCAACTTCTTCATCCCCCTCTTCAGTTTGGCCCCTCCGTTTCCTACTCTCCAGCACCATAATAACCATAAAAGGGACCAAGAAGAGGAAAATGCCCAGAAATATAGCCAAGTCCATGGTGTTTGATGTTTGTAGGGTTTTGATTCAAGAATCTGCAAATTAATTTAATTTATTGGGATTAATTAATTTAATTTATTAATTTAACTCAAATTCATAATTTTTAAACTCAATAAACTAAATTAAATTAACTAATTTACTACCTAACTAAATTAAACTAACTAGACTAACTAAATTACTAAGTTACTTACCTCTGCAGGCTTGCTCCTCACTCCTTGCTTCTCGCTCCTCGCTCCTCAGCACTTACTCCTTGCTCCTTTGCTCTTGCTCTTTGCCAAGCTCTTGCTCAATGACTTTGATAATGAAATTTTTTATGCCCATTGGGATTTTAAAACAATTTTTTTTTTTAAATTTAATTTTTTTCATGTCCGGGGATTTTTTTTCCGCCTAATCGCTCCCGGCGCCGCGCGAAACGCTCCCGGAGCGATGGAGCGACTGCTCCCCGCATCGCTCCCGAAAATGGCAGGGAGCGCAAATTTTTTTAAGGGAGCGCGCTCCCAAAAATCGCTCCCGTCCAGGAGCGATTTCGGGAGCGCGCTCCCGAGGCACTCCGGAGCCGCTCCCGCTCGGAGTGCGATTCGGGAGCGGGTTCGAGGGGGGGGGGCGCTCCCCCGCAACTTTGGGTGAGGGTGCATAATGGTTGGCTTAGGTGGCAGAGATGGTGGCACATCGAGCTATTTGGTGGCTACAATGGGCTGCTGGCTGTCGACTGAGGACCATCTAGGAGTTCTCCTAAGGGGGTCACCCACAGGTGGTGGGTAACAAGGCCAATGCCTATGTCTATGATTACTAACTGGAGGAAGATAGATGGATGAGAGGACAAGGACATGGATTTGACCTTGTATGAATAGCTCATCGGTTCGCTCATTTATCTGGTCAACACCAGACCAGGCATTTTCTTTGTGTTCAACACTCTCAGTCAGTTTATGGTGGGACCTAAGAGTGTAGTAAACAGTCGTGAGGCATATATTGAGGTACTTGCACGACATAGTTGAGTATCGGTTGAGTTATACTCGAGGTGATGGTGTCTGGTTATGGGTTATACAAATGCACGTTGGGCAAGGAGTTCAGTGGATCAAAAAGCACATGAGGGTGTTGCTTCAACGTTGGATCAGGGGTTGTGTCTTTGTGTAGTAGGAAGAAGAAGTTTGTGGTGCTGAGTTCATCGAAGGTAGAATACATGGCAACTAACATGGCCACATGTGAAGCTATTTGTATTCAGAAGCTGCTAGTGAGTTTGTTCGGTTTGAAGATGGAGGCGGCCAATATCTACTACAATAATTAGAGTTGCATCAAGCTCTTTGAGAATTTAGTGTTTCATGATAGGTCGAAACATATAGACATATGATACCACCTCATCAAAGATTATGTGCAGCGTGGAGCTGTTCGGCTACAACATGTTCCCACAGACCAACAAGTGGTTGATTACTCATGAAGGCTCTAGGCAAAGCCAAGTTCGTCTATTCCAGAGAACAAATGGGTATAGTGGAGAACACCTTCTTGATTAAGAGGGAGTGTTAGTTTTTGATGGATATGGTTTTAGTCTCTAAGGTGTCAGAGAGGCTAAGGAACATTATGACTCCAAAACCCAGAAACAGTTTCGAGAGAAAACACTTAGAAAACTCTCATTTGAATTAATTGATCAATATTAAAACGTTCCTAAGGATAACTTAGGAAAGTTGATTAATTAATGGGAATTAATTGAGGAAATCGATTTTTCTATAGAGACTTCTAGAAAAGTCACTCGACGGAGTCTAAGATGATCTGAACCATTGATCATTATTAGATCTTGGCCATTGATGGTCCAACGAGAGATTAAAATAGAAATTTAAAGGGGCTTGGAGAAGACACAGTTTACAAGTTGTAAGCAAGGTAGTTTGAATTCCCTAATTCGTAGTTTTCAGTGAGGGCACAGTTCGATCCAGGGAAAGAGCACCAGAGAGAAGAAGCAACAAAGATTTGGGAAGAGAAGAATTTTAGAGCGATTCCCATTGATCTTCAAGTGTCGGAGAGTCAAAAGAAGGGAGGCCGAATTATCTGTAGAGAGGGCAACTACAATTAGTGTGAATAACTAGAAACACCAGTGCAAGTTGCCAAAAGAGACTCACTGTAGCTGCCAAGTGCCAGATTAGTGTCCCAAAGGCAGAGAAAATTCTCTCTAGAGGTAGAGGGACGAAGGATGTCTCAATTAGAGGTAGTTTTGGGGTTGTGTGAAATTATTCTGAGCAACAATGTGCATTTATGGAGGAAGTACGAATTCCAAATAAGGGTTCGAGTTGCCCAGATAGAGGCCGAATCAGTTGCAGAGGAGACTTGGGTGTCTCTAGTGTATTTTGCCAGTGTATTACTTGAGGTTTTCCATTTGGGAAATCGGTTGTAATTATTTTCTCAAATTGTTGCATAAATGACATATAAATGACATAACTTAGGAGAATAATACTCATTTGCTGTAGTTCAAGGAATTTTCACAACATGTACAATGAAAAACATATGGAATACTCAATTAGATATTCTTTCAAAATTAATTTTCGACAATTAGGGCACAAAATAACTTAACCTAGAAGCAACAATTCCATGCATTAGACAATTTGAAGATAGAAAATCTTTAGCAATAAGCACTTACAAGACAACATGTAGTATATCCATCCATTATCCAAAGAAGTAGCTCCAAAGACGAATCAAAAATAACTTCCAAATATCGAAATGCATCCAATAGATCTCTAATAGCCAAGAAGGAACTAGTGCGAGTTTCTCTAGTGAGCTCGAATTCCAAGTGTGATGATGATGAGAGACTAAATGAGGTCTCTCATATTTATACATGTCCAATCAATTCTAATTTTAGCCTAAAGCCCCTCTTAGTTGTTAAATAATGGGAAAAAACTGAAAAACTAAGTGTGGTCACAAGCCAACCACCTAGGCACTCTATTAAGGTGCTTCATACAAACAATTGAGGCAAGTATACAAATAAGGACTTCACACGGCTCTGTGCGAAAGAGCACATCAAGAGAGATTGGAAAACTCCATACAATCCACAGTAGAATGAAGTAGCGGAGCGGAAGAACAAGACTATTGTTGCAACAACAAAGGTGATGTTGTATGACCAGGATATGCCCAAGTTCCTATGGGCGGAGGCAAATAGCACGACTGTGTACATACAAAACAGGGTGTTGAAATTTCTAAGTCGTTAGAAATTTTCCTGCACTATTTGGTTTATTTTACCTACTTGTTTTAATTACTGAACAAGTTATTTAATCATATATATACTGAAATAAACACAATGCAGTCTCAACCATCTACAGATCATCAACTGAAAGAAATAGACAAACACACAAGGGACACTGTTATTTTTGGACAATAGTCCCCGGAAAAACCCAACTTGGGAAAACCGGTGCAATGAGGGTTTTATTATTAAGCAACTTTTCTTGAGTATAACTGGGTGCCAAACTAGCTCTCCCGACAGAGAAATCAATCTGGCAGTAATACCTCCCTTCGGAAGCAAATATTTTGAAAATCTGCTCCATGAAACTCTCTCCAGCACCTCTCCAAGGCTCAGCGTCAGCCTTCCTAGCCTTAGCGTCAGCCTGAAACCCTCTGTGTCAACCCTTTGAGGGTCTGCGCAACCTCTTTAGCCCTCTGTGTCACTCATGCAGGCCCTTTGGCCCTTTGTGCAGTCACTGCTGGCCTTTGCGTGGTTCCTTTTGGCTCTGCGTCTGCCTCTCTGCCTCTACGCTGGTCTTCTGACACTATCTCTGCCTCTCTGCTATGCACTCACTGCTCCTCGTTGCAACTCTGATCACTGATTCGATTTCTCTTAGCAAACCCCGCTCTAGAAAATCGAATTGACTGATCAGTCTGGTGTATCTCCAACTGACCCTCAAGCCTCCTC
Source organism: Pinus taeda (assembly GCA_000404065.3). Taxonomy (NCBI): domain Eukaryota; kingdom Viridiplantae; phylum Streptophyta; class Pinopsida; order Pinales; family Pinaceae; genus Pinus; species Pinus taeda. The sequence goes on along the minus strand of APFE030642102.1, from coordinate 178,622 downwards.
TTATATTTTTTCTGTTGAGTCTTCAACGACGAAGATTACATCTCTAATCAATGGCTAAGATTAGATTTGGCTTGATCCATGTCATTTAGAACCTTCTAACCAAGTTTTATATTAATAGTAAATATCCATTAATATTTTTATTTTCCTATGTTTAGACTTAGGAACCCATTAAAAATATTAATTATTTTAATATCTCCTTCATCAGGTAGAATTGCCCCAAACCATTTATGGGTCTTGGAAATCTCATGCGCTTTAGCCTCTCCACCAATTTTCATAGCTAGAACACATTCGATGCTACCCCAAATCAACACAGGGTCCCTTAGAGTGTTGGGGAAGATAACACTAGAGGAGGTATTCATAGGGAAGAAGCCAGATGTAGGGCACTTCAGGATCTTTGGCAGCATAGCATATTGTCATGTGTCGGATGGGGAAGATAACACCAGAGGAGGTATTCATAGGGAAGAAGCCAGATGTAGGGCACTTCAGGATCTTTGGCAGCATAACATATTGTCATGTGTCAGATGATAAATGCACCAAACTTTATCAAACTACAGAAAAGGGATATTTCATTGGTTACAACAAAATGTCCAAGGCATACGAAAACTATATTCTTGGTAGTAGGAGGATCATTGTGAGATGGGACAAAGTTTTAAGAGGACAAAGATTACAAGTGATCTCACGAGTTGCCAACAAATGATCATAGTGGGCTAGTAGAAGTTCCTAGGGCTGAGTACTAGTATAATTACTAGTACAAGCATTAGCTCAGGTGCAGGAGGTCTTACGAGTTCACAACAGATAGAGCAATAGGGGCAGGATGAGGATCTCGAAGCTCCAACCACCACTAGTGGAAGAAGTAGAGAGGTGCTTCATACATTGAGAGATGTGCAGGAGTTTGTGGGAGCTCCTAGATCAAGCACCAGAGGACAGAGACAACTAGACAGGTATGGGGCATTGGTGACAGAGGTCATCGATAGGGAGCCTTCCAGTTATGATGAGGTTGCACAACATCAGGTGTTGCAAGATGCCTTGATGGAGGAGTACAACTCCATCATGATCAGTGATGTATGGGAGGTCGTTCTTAGACTAGTGGACACGATAGTAGTAAGCTCCAAATGGATCTATAAGATCAAGTATGCTACAAATGGCAACGTAGAGAAGTATAAGGCAAGATTCATGGCGAAGGACTATGCACAGAAGGAAGGCATAGATTATGAGGAGACCTTTGCTCTAGTGGCCATATATACCTCTATCTAGGCAATGATCTCATTGGCAACGTAGATGGATGGTAGATTCACCAAACGGACATCAAGACTACATTCTTGAATGGGGTGATAGAGGTGAAGGTGTATATCAAACAACTAGAGTGTTTTGAGACACATGAGAGAGACATATGTGTTCAGGCTGAAGAGGGCACTATACGGGCTCAAACAAGCTCCCGAGCATGGAATGGTTGGATAGACAACTACTTGTAGTAGATGGGCTTCATGATGAGTGAGGCAAATTCCAATCTCTACTATCTGATGGTAGGAGGTGAGCCACTCATACTGGTTTTATATGTAGATGATCTATTCTTGACAGGGTCATCGGGGTTTTGAGAAATGAATGCTTATAGGAATTAGGGTTTGATTCCTCTTTCTTGATAATTACTTGTAAATTATGTTGGCTTCTTTTACTTGTTTCTTAGTTTATCTTTCATCAAGCAATTATCAAATTATATGTATATGAACTTTGAAGATCACAAGAACAAGAGACACAGGATGTAGGCACTCAGCCAGGGAAAAACGCCTTCAAAGGAGAACCCAATCCAACTCTTCCACTAGTAGATTCAAAACAAGATGAGACAATCCAAGACCCTTTAGACCTAGACAAAGACCTCCTCTAATCACCTAGTCAACCCTTCCTTTCAATAGATGATCCCTATCCAAGTCTCCAAGTGACAACTTCCCAGTAGCAGCTACAATCTAGAATTTCACCCCCCAACAACAAATTTTTGGCCCCCAGCTTCAGAATTTCAGACTTGGAGTAGATTTAGAATTTCGGCCCCTACAAACTACCCAAAAACTTTGCACATGAGAGAGATAGATAGCCCAAGAACTCGGTTTTGGTCTTCCCAACTTCTTTCTTCCTTCTACAGTTACTTCGCTCTCTTTTTCTGCTTCTCTTCCTTGTAGATTGAACTTGTTGAGTGAGTGATCCAAATAGGTGTAACTGCCTATCTATATATATCCTTTTTGCTTGGTCGAATTTCCCTAATGTGCCGACTTCATGAGGACAGGGCCGACTTGGTGTGGAGGTGACAAATAACCTTTTTGACTCAAAAATAATTCTTTTTACATGATACAAAGCCCAAGAAGGGTCTAATAAAAATGATAATGACTCTAATGACTCAAGACAAAACCTAGAAGCCTTCAGTGGAGGCTTTGACCTAGAAAACATTGACCCAAGCATGAATCCCATGCTTTAATAAGTCATTTTCTTTAATAATAATTTTTTTTAACAAGTACAATTATGAAGACCAATACTAGTTACTTTCTTCAACATTCCCTCTTAACTAGGGAGGTTTTCATAATTACATACATATAAAGGTACACGGGAGATCTCAAAATGATATGAACTATGAAGAGTTCTAGCACACGGAGTTCTACAAATTAGATACTTGACTAGGGTACTCTAATTGGGTGGGACTAAGGTGAACTCAAGCTTTAGTCACTCTAGGTACCATTAGGCTTTTAATATCTATCACCAACCCAAAGATCTAGGTGCGTATCCAAGGTCGGAGCTCCATGACCAATGCCACCCTCCCTACTTCATGATCTAGACATCAACACATAGGCCGGCCAAATGTCCTCCCAAGCATCTTGCCATAAGATGCTTCATCTCTCCCTATCAACTAAAACTGTAACATCAACCAATCCAAGCAAGCTTCTAAAATATTCAAACTTCTTATTCAGAAGAGACTTCGTCAACACATCAACTATTTGTTCATCTGTCGGAATATATTGTAGCTTCACAACCCCATCTTGTGCCAAAATTATAATATGTTGGTACTTGTTGTTGACATACTTTGCCCTTGCATGAAATATGGGGTCTTCAGACATCTTGATGGTGCTTTGATTATCACAATTTATCAACATAGGATTCAGAGGCTTTGCAAACAAATCTAACAAGAGTTTTATTAACCAAACAATTTCTTTTCCTACTTCACATGCAACAACATATTCAGCGTTGGCACTACTTAACGCAACAAGATCTTTTTTTCTACTCATCCATTAAATCATTGCAGATCCCAAACTGAAACAACCACCGATAGTACTTCTTCCATTAGTCTCACTACCACCCCAATTAGAATCGGTAAAACCTCCTAACTTGACTTCCTTTCCATTGTACTTTAGGTGGTGATGAATTGTGCTACGTAGGTATCTCAAGATATGCTTGGCAGTTATCCAATGGTCATGATGATGCTCCAACTGAAATTGACTAAGAACATTTACAACAAAACATATATCGGGTCTTGTATTCACCAAGTACAACAGATAAACCAACAACTTACGATAGCTTGTAGGATTGACGAGGCTAGAGTTAGAGCTTCTCAATTTCTTGAGATTTGTTATCATGGGAGTAGTCGTATGCTTGTAATCCACCATACCAAACTTTTCTAACATCTTGATTATGTATTTACCTTGACCAAGATATATCTCACTGGGTTTCTACCAGACTTGCAAGCGCAAGTAATAGTGCACGAGTCCCAAATCTTTCATTTCAAATTTTGCTGCCAACATTTTCTTGCATTCTAGAATTCCTCACTCCACACCTATAATAAACAGATCATCCACATATAGTAGTATAATGACAAGTTCATTCTTCACTATCTTGATGTAGAGGTTTTCATCGAAAAAACTTTTGTCGAACCCAATCCTTAAGAAATATGCATTTATTCTTGCATACCAAGCCCTAGGAGCTTGCTTCGAGCCATATAGAGCTTTTTGAGTCTGCATACATGCGTGTTATTTATTTCAAAGCCTTCTGGTTGTTCAATGTATACTTCTTAATCAATGGTTCCATTTAGAAATGTTGTTTTGGCATCCATTTGATGGATATTCCATCTTATAGTAGTAGCTAGCGAAACCAAAGATCTTATAGTAGTATACTTGGCAGTAGGAGCAATGGTTTCTTTAATATATTCCTTCCTTTTGTGAGAAACCCCTTGCGAAGAATCTAGCTTTGAATTTGTCTATGCTTCCATCAACGACATGTTTGATTTTATAAATCCATTTGGAGGTTACAACCAATTTGTCACTTGGTCTAGGAACGATTTCCCAAACCCCATTCTTCATGATGGATTGATATTTTTTCTGCATCGCCTCCTTCCATTCTTATTGATGAGCGACTTCTTGAAAGGTAATTGGTTCTGCTTCTATTAATTTCGTCATGTATGTTGCATATCTTGAATATCTCTTTGGTCTTTTGCTTTCTCTAAAAGATCATTTAGTTGCTCCAAGTCCTTTAGCATCTTCAAGTGTAGCTTTTAACCAATTTGGCCTCTTCTTTGTTTCAAGAATTATTATAGGTTGAATAGGCTCACTCGGTCCTTCTTCTTCTTCTTCTTCATTTGTAATTGTCTTGTCATGATGCTCTTTTCTGCAAATAGCAATATATCTTTCTTGTTGATTTGTGGTAGAATCGGATGTGTTCTAGCCATGAAAATTGGTGGTGAGGCTAAAGCACATGAGATCTCCAAGACCCAGAAATGGTTTGGGGAAATTCCACCCGGTTAGAGAGATATTAAAATAATTAATATTTTTAATGGTGTTCCTAAGTCTAAACTTAGGAAAATTAAAATATTAAAGGGTATTAATATAAAACTGTGTGAGAATGTTCTAAATGACATGGATCAAGCCAAATCTAATCTTAGCTGTTGATTAGAGACTTAATCTCGGCCGTTGAAGACTCAATAGGAAAAGTATAAGAGGAGGTTTAAGGGTCAGTTGGAGATACACTAAGATTGATCAGTCAGTTCGATTTTCTTGAGCGGGGTTTGCTGAGAAAATTCGAACAAGTGATATAAGTTGCAGCGAGGGGCAGTGAGTACATAGTAGAGAGGTAGAGATAGTGCCAGAGGGTCAGCACAGTGACTGAGGAGGCTACGTAGAGGCAGCTGTAGCCATGCAGAGGTAGCTAGAGACTGCGCAGAGGTTGAGGGGCCTGTGTGGGTGACGTAGAAGGCCAAAGAGCTGACACAGAGAGGCAAAAGGCTAATGCAAGGGGTTCCAGAGCTACGTAGAGGCTAGCAGGGCTGACGCAGAGCCTTAGAGAAGCGCTAGAAGAATTTTTGTGGGGCAAAGTAGCGCTGAGAAGCTGAATATTTGCTTCCGAGAAGAGTTATTACTGCCGTGTAAAAATCTCTGTTCGGTGAGCTAGTTTGGGACCCTAGTTGTACTCAAGAAATTTGCATAATAATAAAACCCTCAGAATTCCTGCATCGGTTTTCCCACATTGGGTTTTTCTTAGGACAATTGTCCAAAAATTACGGTCTCTGTTGTGTGTTTGTCTACTATTGCAGTTGCTGATCTGTATATGAGTGAAGGCTGCATTTGTGTTTATTTTTAGTATTTATGTGAATAAATAACTTGTTAAGGAATATACAAATAGGTGAAATAAACCAGATAATGCAGTAGGGATTTCTAATGGGTAACATTTAGAAATTTCAACATGGTATTGGAGCATTGCAGATCATAGGAGGATTGAAGGCACCAGCATAACCAGAAGTATTTGCAGAAGGCTCAATTTCTTCAGTTGCTTGGGCATAGGGAGCTGTGGGCAGATTGTGGATTAGGAAGATGGTGGGGTGTTGTTGCTGTCGAAGCTGAACAATACCTAACGGGACAGAACCAAGGTAGAGGGAGTTGCTGCCTTGACATATTTCTAGCTAAGAAATCCAGATCCGAGTTGCAGTTGCAAAGAGGATCGGAGACGAATAGATCGACAGTTGCCCGGAAGATTTCTAGCAGGGAAATCAAGACTTAGAGGGAGATTTCCAGGAGGGAAGTCGAATCTCAGAGGGAGTCCAGAAGAAGCGGAGATGGCAGTGAACGGACTGAGGGATCAGGACAGGGTGGATGGGGCTTCCAACTTTGTCATCTGGAATGCCAGGATCTTGTCAGTGCTGGATAGACATTGCATCAAGGGCTTCGCCTTGAGAACTGTGGCTATCCTAGTCGACCCAGCTGATAACGAGAAGTATGAGGATGCAATGGCGAAGGGAAAGTGCATAATCCTTTATGGGGTCAAGGATCATGTTGTACCACATATTGCTGAGAAGAACACAACAAAGGAGATGTGAGATACGTTGATGACATTGTATCAAGGTACTTCTGTGCAGAGGAAGATGCTATTAGAGAATCAACTACAGTCATATCAGATGCAGAAGGGGGAGTAGATAGATCTATACCTCCTCAGATTACAGGAGATTTGGGACCAACTTACTTCCATAGGGGCCATGTTGGATCAGGAATTCATGGTGAGGACCACCCTGAATGCAGTCTCAGAGGATTGGGAGACATTTTTCCAAAGCATTTTGGGTAGAGCTAATCTTCTGGGATGGGAAGAGATGTGGGTACCTCTTCGCCAAGAAGAGATCAGATGGTTGACCAAGGCAGGAAGTAGCAACAAAGGAGGTCGAATCAAGAAAGATGAGGAGGATGCAACTCTGGCATTTACGGAACAACAAGGGAAGAGGAAGAAGAAGGACATCTCAAAGGTGAAGTGCTTCCATTGTGGGGAGCTGGTTCATTATGCAACTCAGTGTCCCAGGAAGAAGAATAAGGAAGAGGCTTCTGACTCCAAGGCAGTTCCGGCTAAGGCAGAGAAAGAAGTTGATGTTGATGACGACTGAGCCATGAGTGCTCATGCACCTCTAGAGAAGAGGTGGGGAGACATTGAGCTATAGTCAGGAGGACTACAAAAGATGAGGGGCAAGATCCTTGAGGTACCCAAACTCTTGGATCATATCCGGCTACAGGAGCCCTGAATGACAGTAGCAGGATGACGGATGTTGGTAGAAGCAAGATGCGTTGGAGCAACAACGCAGTGCTAGAGTGCAAAGGTTTGTAGCAACGCAGTGGGGGTTGCAGTAGTGCGAGAGGCACAAAGGTGTTTGCAGCAGTGCGAGATGAACAGAGGTGGTTGCAATAGTGCAAGAGGCACAAAGTTGTTTGTAGCAGCGCAGAGGCAACAGAGGGAGCACAAGATAGCAGCAGAAGTAGCTTCAAGATCGGGAGGCTTCCGGAACGACAAGGATGTCAGTAGTTGGGTAGATCAGTTACCTACTTTTTGGTAACTGAGTTGTAGTGCAGCAGTTAGCAGTGGTAGTGCTATGGGCAACATGATGCAGCATGTTGAGAGGGAGATGCAGTACAAATGTAGTAGTGGCAGTGGCAGAGCCATGGGCAACGGTACAGGAAGAGTACCCAGAAGAATCCTCTTACCCAAAAGAATCCTCCTTCGTTGACCCACAATAACCCTCCTTCACTTGCCCCAAAATAAAACCTTTGTAGCCTCTTTCTTTGCACTTCTCTTGATCGTATGCAAGCAAGTTACTTGCCTCTGAGTGAGGTTGAGTGTGGCTATATATACACCTCCACACGTGTCCTTTAGGTCGACATGATCACTTGTAGTTAGGCCGATTTCTTCTAGCAGTTTCTTCCATCGATGTAGGCCGACTTGAAGAGAAGTGACAAGGTCTTGGAGGATACTTTACATAGACAAATTTGACCTTTTACAAAGTGTAACAATACTTTATTACATGACCATACTTTATTACATGACAATGACTCTATCATTTTATGACTAGATGGCAAATAATTCCTAAAGACTCTCAATGGGAGTCTTGAGTCAAAAACAAAATCTCTTGCTTATGAAACCCATGAAGCAAGTTAATATAATAATTTTATTTTTCTTCTTTACATCTCATTACGTAAAATCATAATTACATGTCATTATGAAGACCGAACCTAGTTACACTTCAACACAAATGAGGTAGAGGTCACTTGAATTTATAGCCTTCCAAGGCGGTCCAATTTGTTTTAGGGCCGATTGATCAAATATGCACATGTGGTCTCATAATTCCAAAATATACTTTCCCTTGTCCAAATTTGATGATCTTTAGGTTGATTTTGGTCCTCTTGAAAAGAGGAATTCAATGCAATCATCATCTCCATCAAATGGGTTGTCCAAAGTGGATTTTGGCCCTAGTTTCCAATTTTAACATAGCTTTACTAGCATCAAGCAAGAAGTTGTATTTCTCAAATTGCTGAAGAATCAATGATATAAATCCTCATTTGTTGAACTGGTTTTCTCCACATTTGTGTTGAATTTTCCACTACACTCAAGAATATGGTTTGAGTCTTTAAATCTCCAACGCAAACGCACTCAAATGCCACAACATTTCTACTTTGCACAGAGGAATAAATACAACAATGAATCAACTAGTACACAATACACAAATTTTCAACCCAACTTAGTTATATTACAATTCTTTAATACAATAGTCTAAGGCTCCTATACTAGGGATCATGGCCCTTACAATCAACCTTGATAGAAGACAAATAAGGCTTGGTATTGACAATAACTATGATAACCAATATACCTTGAACAAGGTACAACTAACCTACTACTATTGGTGTGCATCGACAGTCCTTTCGGTCCATGTTCCTTGAACACTTCTGGCGGTCCTTTGCCTTCCAATATGTAGTTCCTCAATTTGCCTCTATCAGTCAACACAACTCCATTAGGTCACTTAACGTAGGCCTAAACAACTCTGCTCTCTAGCTGCTCCTTAGTCCTTCAAAGATGCCAACTCATAGGGCCTTCTTACTGCTGCCCACCATTGCCTCTCTGTTGATCCAATAAAGACAAACCTAGGGCTATAGAGTTTGCCCACTTTTCACTGAAGATGATCTTCTGCAACCCAGTGAACTAGGGCTTATTCACTAGCCCTCTTAGTTGCCCTTTCTTCTCTTCAAAGACCAACCATTAGGTTCCAAGCTTCCTGCCCTCCTATCAGCTTTGTAGTCCTTCACAATAGGAAAAACTTAGGGCTCTTTGGAAGCTACCTAACAACCCTCCACCTGTACATGAACTTCCCAACCAAATTTTCCCAAACTCGACCTCAACCAACCTAGCGAATACATCAATATGAAAGGAACATACCTTTGAAATATAACGTCACCATCTGCCACAAAAATTGGCCTTGTGCATGCTCCAATTTCGAGGTATTTTGACCTAGTTAGGGCAACAAACCAGCTGATGTCTTGGCCTCAAAACCTCTACCATCTTTGTGTTCAACCCTCTCCACAAGCCCTTCCTTTCTGCTTTATTGCTCGGCCTTTTCCCAACTACTATCTTGGTTATTTGGTCCTCCAAAACAAGGCTTTCGGCCTCCCAAATAGGGTGCTTTAGGGGCTCGACCCTACCTGCAATCAACATAGAAAACTTGGCCTTGTTCCCAAGAGAGTTCAGCCCATACACAAGCCCATATTATGTCCTCCTCCACTTGGCCACCTTTCTGCCTATCTCGGCCTAGTCCTGTCACAAGAAAAGCTTCAAAATAGACCTTTCTCCACTTCGGCTAGCCCTCCTCATGGCTGGGGCTACCTCAGGTGCTTCTCCAATGATGAATTTCTCTTGTGGTGTGTTTAGATCGAATGATTAGGGTCCTTTATTTATGTGTTCTAGGTGCAAAAACTACCCACCAAGGGACACCTCTATCAAGCCAAGTAGACTTGATCTTAGTGTCATTTAGCCCACACATACAAATAATTTTTTTTCTCTCTCATTCGATCACGACTTCCATAGCTACCTTAGTTGCCCCTTGCTCCATTAAGGGTGCCACACATGCAACATTGGTCCAATCATCAAAATAGCTCTTGGTTTCTTGCCCATAACTTTGGGTGCAAAACCAACTGCTTGGGTACTTCGCCCACAAAGTGCTTTTGTGGTGCCAACTTACACAAACCTAGTACCCAGGGTTGTGGAGTACCTCCTAAGCTACAAAAATCAACACTCCCTCTTAGCGAGGGAGGTACTTCCACCACTAAGAAGTATCTTGTCATCATCATCACTGCTGGCGGCACTAGCCCAACCCCTGACATTCACCACTCTAGCATTCCATGTAGAATGGACCATTCTCATCTCGTCGATAGTGTCTTTGCGACGAGGAGCTTCTTGCCTCTTCTTCTCTTGAAATTCTTTCAGGCCATCCCATGTTTCCTTGTTGCTAGCTATAGAAGCTTCCTTGCTTCCCACTGACCATGTGCTCTTCTTGGGATGCACATTTCCCTGTGAGGTTGCATACTCTCACTAGAACATGGCTCCCTTTGAACCTTAGGACCCTTCACTTGATTTTGCTTCTCATGATCTATAAGCTTGCCCGTTCGCCGATATATACCATGCTCCCTAACTCTAATGACTACTCCAGCAGAGTTAGAACCTTTGGGCCTGAGCTTCGCTTTCCCATCCTAGAAAATCACGTCAAACCCCTTCTGCTTGATCACTGAGACAAACAACACGTTATATCTGAGATCTGATACAAATAGTACATCTTGCACTCTCACCATTTGACTTGACTCCATCTTGAATGGCACGACACCAGATCCTCTAATCTCCTTCTGACTCTTGTTACCCACCATCATGTGCAACTTCGATTCCCACTCAGTTGTCCTGAACACATCACACAAACCTATCATATGCTTTGATGCACCACTGTCCACATATCATGTAGTCTCCTTAATGGCACCCTTGGAGAAATGAGATACCAGAGCAAAATCTTCATTCTCCAATCTTCTAGAGAGATTATCTAGCTCAGAAGAGGAAGCGACACCTTCTATCTCCTTGCCCTTCTTCTGCTCATTGTCTCCCTGCTTCTTCTTCGGACACTTTGTCAAATAATGACCATAGTCACCACAGTTGAAACACTTCATCTTACTCAAGTCCTTCTTCGACTTGCCGTTCATTCTTCTTGCAAGAGCCATGCTATCATATGAAGTCTTCATATTTGTATGAAGGTCCTCGTCTCACAATTCCTTCCTGAATGAAGTCAACCCATAACTTGTTGCAGTCTGGCAGCTTCTCTCTAGCGACAATCCTTCTAATGAAGGGCTTCCATTCCTCTATGAACCCTTTCAAAGCAATCCTCACCATCTCAGAACTTGTAATAGTCTCACCAATGGCGACAAGCTCATCTCGAACTTGAGACAATCTTGTTAGATACGATGCCACTTCCTCTCCATCCAACATATTGGCACTCTTCAACTTGTCCTTCAATACCAACAACCAATACTCGTTCTTATCTTTCCACATCTTATGCACACTTCTCTTCTCCAACAAATGAGGTATCAAATGATCCTTGACACCATCTAGGATGATTAACTTGGCCTTTGTATCCAACTCCTCATACACTTCCAACTCCTTAGGGTTAGTTGGTTTCTTGATCTCCTTATCGGCAAAGTCATAAATTTTGTTGACCATCAAGACCAACTTGATCCTTTCCTTCCACGGACTATAGTTAGATAGCCCCTCGAACTTGTCCTCATATTGTAGACCAACCGACAAGTTCGCCATTGCTATTTGTCCTTTAACACAATGTAGCCAACTCCCTCTTGAGCTATACGTTGTGTAGTGTACACTTTGATTCACTAGCCCATCAAAGTAGCTTTGATTCCATGTTGAATTTTCCATGGAACTCAAGAATCTGGATTGAGTCTTAAAATCTCCAATGCAAACACACTCAAATGCCATAACACTTCTACTTTGCACAATGAAATAAATACAACAATAAATCAACTAGTACACAATACACAATTTTTCAATCCAAATTCGTTATATTACAAATCTTTAATACAACAATCTAGGGCTCCCATACTAGGGATCACGGCCCTTACAATTAGCCCTTATTCAAGACAACTAGGGCTTGGTATCAACAACAACAATAACCAATCTACCCTGAACAAGGTACAACTGACCTACTTTTGTTGGTTCGCATCCATAGTGCTTTCAGTCCACATGCCTTGAACACTTCTGGTAGTCCTTTGCCTTCCAATATGCAGCTCCTCAATCTACCTCTATCAGTTAACACAACTACCTTAGGTCACTGAACTTAGGCCTTTTCAAATTTTCCCTCTAGTTTCTCCTTAGTCCTTCACAGATGCCAACTCATAGGGTCTTCTTATTGCTGCCCACTACTGCCTCTCTACTGCTCTAATAAAAACAAACCTAGGGCTATGGAGGTTGTCCACTTTTCACTAAAAATGACCTTTTGCAACACAGTGAACTAGGGCTTATTCACTAGCCCTCTTGGCTACCCTTTCTTCTCTTCAAAGACCAACCCTTAGGCTCCAAACTTCTTGCTTTCCTATCAACCTTGTAATCCTTCACAATAGGTTGAACTTAGGGCTCTTCTGGAAGCTACCTAACAACCCTCCACCTATACATGAGCTGCCCAACCAAATTGTCCCAAATTGGACCTCCACCAACCTAGCAAATACATCAACATGAAAGGCACATACCTCTAAAATAGGACGTCACCATCTTCCAAAAAATTGACTCTTGCATGCTACAGGTTTGAGGCATTTCAGCCTTGTTAGGGCACCAAACCAGCCCATTTGGCCTCAAAACCTATGCAATCTCCGCACTAAACCCTCTCCACAAGCCCTTCCATTCTGCTATATTGCTTGGCCCTTTCCCAGCTACTTGTCTGGCTATTTGGTCCTCCAAAATAGGGCTTTCGACCTCCCAAACAAGGTGCTTTAGGGGCTTGGCCCTAACTGCAATCAACACAGAAAACTCGACCCTGTTCCCAAGAGAATTCAATCCATATGCATGCCTAGATTTTGTCCTCTTCCACTTGGCCACCTTTTTGTCTATCTCGGCCTAGTCCTGTCACAAGAGAAACTTCAAAACAAACTTTTCTCCACTTTAGCTAGTCCTCCTCAAGGCTGCAACTACTTCAGGTGCTTCTCTAATAATAAATCTCTTGTGGTGTGTTTAGATTGAATGACTAGGCTCCTTTATGTTAATTTTTGATAACATTGGTATGTTCTATGCTTAAGAGCAATTTACTTCAATTTTCTTATTAGCCCAATATCAATTTCCAGATTAGCAATCACATTAACATGACAATAAATGCATATAGAACATAAATAAAAACAATAGAAGACAAGCCAAAACAAGAGGACACAAGATGTGGCACATGCTAGGGAAAATTCGCAATGTGGGGAAACCCTTTGATCAAGTCTTCTTATTATTCTTCAAAAATTCAGCAGAGAGTACAATGTACAAAATTCACTTGCCTAATCAAAGTCAAAACTGTCCAATTAAACTGCAGTCACTGGAAGCCCTAACTAGAAAGTCAATGCTGGTCAACATGGCAGAATTTCTCCTTCAAATAAACTCAGTCAAACCTAGTCAACTCGGCCTCCAACAGTCATCCAAATGAGCCCAAAATAGTCTTGAAAATGACAATCAAACTTGGTCAACGTAGAGCTCAAACCTACGGTCAATGTTGGTCAAACAACTCTGTTTGCCTTGATTTTTGTGCCTACAAATGTGGCGTGCCCAAACAGAAATATCCTCAAGAAAAACGCAGCCAAATCAAGTCAATAGTTGTCCGGTCAACGCTGGTCAAACCCTTCTACAATTCGGTCAATGCCCAAATAGAAAATTATAGTCTTCTTCTTCGCATGTGTGGAGAGAAAGACTGCCCAAAAATCTATACCCAATCAAATGAGGAGAGAGATGTGTGTGAAGATGAGTGAGCAAATGAGGAGGAGGTTCCTTCTATTTATATGCAACGTTGAGGATGAAAAGAGATGTCTTGTGGGCTTGTGAGCCTACATTAGTTTGCTGGCTAACCTTGACAATTTGTCCATAATAGAAATAAATTCATAATTCCATTTGTACATGTCAAAATGAGATGATCTTTAGATCAATCCTATACCTCTCGGAAAGAGGAGTCCAATAAAAATATCAGCTACATCATATGAGCTATCCAAGGTGGAGTTTGGCCCTAGTTGCCAAATTTAACACTCCCTTTCAACTAGGAAGAACTCCACTTGCCAAACCATTTGTACCATCCCTGTCATCCCTGGTCTGGTCTGCTGGACCATGAAGGAATAATGAAGAAGAAATGATCGAGGATGTATCATACCATTCTCCACTGACCCGAAGTTAGTCCCCAATAATCGAGAGTGTAT
>APFE030642102.1:149282-163374 GCA_000404065.3 Pinus taeda | reverse complement strand
ATCCCAAGGCAAATTCCAATGACAAGTGGCAATCAGGTGAAGATCCCAATGAAAAAATGAAATGACAAGTGTAACAAGTGACAATCCCAATGTAGCAAGAATTTCCAAGTGGCTGCTATGACTGTTTAATTTCTGGAGATAACTGCTCTTGATTTCCACGTTAACTGCTGTGTTAAATGCTGAGTTGAATGCTGATCTAACTGGCTCTTAAACTGCTGAAATGTCCACATTAAACACTGAGCCTGATTGATACGTATGGGTTGCCCACCGTAAATGCTGGCCTGGTTGTCAACGTGGATGGCTGTGTTACGTTAAACTGTCGTACGTACGGTTTGATTGGGCCCACCGTAAACGTTGAACCCACGTAGACTGCTGTAGCATATTGCTGAGTATTACCACGTTAACTTTCCATTGACTGGGCCCACGTTACATTTGACTTGCCCACCGTAACTTATGTGCTGAGACTGCCGTACGGCCTGCGTACGGAATTTTTATTTGCTGGCTGAATAAAACGTATTTCATGGTGGGCTTGAGGTGGGGTTCCACTTAGTTCACATTATAATTTCAAACTTATAATAATTTCTCAAATTATACCTTGAAAATTTCATTGCCTCATGAACTCAAAGTGGGCCCAGTTTGATTGTCCGTTGTCTTGCTTTGACTTTCTTTGACTTTGAGCTGTGGCTTGCTTGGTGGGTCCCACATGCTCTGCCACATCACCCTTGATTCTCTGCTTGACTTCCATGTCAAAATTTGACTTATTTTGACTTTGGAAAAATTTTAAAATTTTTCCAATTATTCATTTTTTTTTGAATTTTTTCTTCATTTTTTGCCACTGTCACTGGAAAAACCGCCTTTTGAGGGACTCTGAGTCATTTTTTGACCCCCAAAGTAGGCTCTAGGAGAATGCTGGGCCTCTGAGGATGAATTTTGATTGGTCATACGCCCCAGGCATCTCCTAATGCCACTTATTTATGCCTTTATACAAAAAATAATTAAAAAATCTCGTTTTGCGGGAAATTTTTAACTATTAAAAAATCCTACCTAGACCTAACCAAATTCCACGAAACTTTACGTGTGATCTAGTATGGTAATATACATCGACCCTAGACACTAGGATGCGTCAGGGGCTCAATCTTCAAACTGTCACCTCGGCTTTGGGGTGTGCACGAGTGAAAAAATCCAGAGAATTATCCCCCTCTGAAAAAGAAGGGAAAAGAAGGGATAATTAACCGGATAAAAAAAACACTCCAAGGTGTACTCGTTTGCTGATCGAGTCCCACATTCTAGGCCTGTTACAAATTCAAGAAACATCATACCAACATCACTTATTACAATTCCCCGTAGGGTGTGGAATCTGGGTACAAAGAAGAAATATGATGAGAAGATAGAAGGAGAGTTAAAAAACTCTGTTGACTAATGACATCTGATGGTACAAGTGTCCTCTGGATCATCCTTGGGCATGGAGTCGTCATATAATCATCAGGTGCTACTCCAGTAGTCAACAGGTAGGATGTGCCGACAGGAGAAGGTGAACCACCCATCCTACTCATATGCCATTGGGGAAGGCGTACCACTCATTCTATGCATATATCAACATGGGGTATCATAGGGGAAGGTGAACCACTCACCCTGTACACAACGCACCATTAGGGGAAGGTGAATCTCTCACCCTATGGTCGCTCATCACTCCAAGAAGTACCCCAAACCCCCCGGAGCTCCTACAGCTCAATATCCAAATTAAACGGGACCCTCATAAGAGGGTCTCTCCATAAATCCTAGTCGTTCTCAAAAAGTCACAAATTTGACCTTTCCCAGGGGCTTCGACAGAATGTTGGCAACCTGCACATCAGTCCCAATGCGATGGAGCCTTTTTGCTCATCGATGTACCATATCCCAAATAAAGTGGTACCTGAAGTCTATATGCTTGGAGCAATCATAACACATGAGATTCCTCAACAATTGAATCCCCCTCTGGTTGTCAAAGAAGATCATGGTGGTATCCATCATGTGTCCAAATAGCTCACTGAAGAGCTTCCTCAACCAGGTAGCTTTACATGACGTCATACTCGTAGCTATGTATTCAGTCTAAGCGGTGTTCAAAGCAACCGACTTCTTCTTCTTGCCCATCCAGGATATCGTAGCAGAACCTAATGGGAACTAGCATCCATAAGTGCTTTTGCGATCCTCCATATTGCTTGCCCAGTCAGCATTCGAATAGTCATGCAGCTTCACATTTTCGGCAGTGTATCTCAATCCATGACAGATTGTGCCCCAAAGATATCTCAGAAGATTCTTGGCACCGATCCAGCGAGGCTCATCCAGATGTGCTCTTATGATCCACCACACTGCCAGCCTAGTCAACATCAGAATAACCATGGAGCCTTACATTCCCGATAGTGTATCTCAGTCCATAGGTGATTGTGCCCTGGAGATATCTCAAGAGATTCTCGACAACAATCCAGTGTATTTGATGAGGCTCGACCATAAACTGACTCAATGTATTCATTGCAAAACATATGTCTGGACAGGAGTTCACCAAGAAAATTAGGTCCCCCACGAGTTGACGATACTCAGAAGGATTTCCCAAATCGGGCCCTGCAGCACTTCCACATAACTTCTTGAATTTAGGTTCCATCGGAGTAGTCACGGACTTGCAGTCCACCATCCCAAATCTTTCAAGTAGCTTCACAATGTATTTTCTTTAAGAAAGGAAAATCTCACCTGGCTTTTGCCAGAATTCCAACCCTAGGAAATAATGCATCAGTCCTAGGTCTTTCATCTCGAACTCGGAAGCCAACTCCCTCTTACATTGATGAATAAGAGTGTCTGCACCTGTTAGAAAGAGATTGTCCACATAAAGTACCAAAATTAGAGGTTTATCATTCTCAACCTTAAAGTAAAGGTTCAGATCAACTTCACTTCTTGTAAATCCCAACTTCATCAGATAGTTGTCGATCCTCTCATACCAAGCTCGAGGAGCTTGCTTCAACCCATAGACGGTTTTCTTCAACATGCATACATGTGTCTGACGATCTTAAACTTTGAACCCCTCAGGTTGTTCTACATAGACTTCCTCCTTAATTGAACCATGTAAGAAGGTGGTCTTGACATCCATCTAGTGTAGATTCCATCCTTGCGAGGGAGCAAGGGCTATAATCGAACGGATGGTGGTATATCAGGCAACAGGTGAAAATAGCTCATTGTAGTCCACACCTTGCTTTTGACAGAAGCCTCGAGCAACAAATCTAGCCTTGAACTTTTTAACACTTCCATCAGCGCCATGCTTGATCTTGTAGAGCCATTTTGAGGTGACAACAGATTTGTCCTTGGGTTTGGGGACCACATCCCAGACATCATTTTTCATAATCCACTGATACTCTATGAACTCATAATCGACTGATACTCTTCGTTCATAGGATCCTTCCAAACTTGGTGCTTCACAGCTTCTTCAAATATGCAAGGCTCAGATTGAACAATGGTGTTCATGGCAGTTAAGTACCCTTGGTACCTCTTCGGCTTCTTACTTTCACAAAATGTCCCCCTTGGTGCCATATGTCTCTCAACATTTTCGAGAGTTTCCTTAAGCCATGAGGGTCTCCTTTTTGAGGAGGAGGGCTCATGAAGAGGTGGATCAATGGGATCCATTGGTCCTTCAACATCGGGCATCAGCTCATCCTGCTATTCTCCTTGCTTTCCTGAATTTGCTTCTTTGTCCTTCCTTGGAATAACATGGTTACTAATCTTCCCAAGGGCAGTATCTTCGTCAAAGGTGACATCATGACTTATCTGCACTTCTCTTTGACCAGGCACAGAGATTCTAAATGCCTTAGAGGTTTGACTGTAGCCCACAAATGTTCCTTTCTTCCCAGATGCATCCAATTTGCTTCTCTTTTCTTTCGGCACATGAAAAGATATGTGACTACCAAAAATTCTAAAGTGAGAAACATCAGGTTTCTTACTTGTGAAAATTTATTCGGGAGTTTTGGAGTCCAATGCTTGATGAGGGCATCTATTTTGAACATATAGAGCAGTGTTGGCGGCTTTGGCCCATAAGAACTTTGGAAGGCTTTGATCATGAAGCATGGAACAAGTGGCTTCTATAATAGAACAATTCTTCCTTTCAGCAACACCATTTTTCTCAGGAGTATATGTGGTAGTAGTCTCCCTTTTAATGCCAACCTCTCTACAATAGTCATTGAACTCATTTGATTCATATTCGGTTCCATTATCGATCCTCAAGATTTTGATCTTCTTCCTGGTTTGATTTTCGACCAAGGCTTTGAAAGAACGAAACCATGAGAATACTTCGTCCTTCTTCTTTAAGAAATATATCCAAGTTTTGCGAGAGAAATCATCCACAAAGATAACATAATATAAATATCCTCCCAAAGAGTTCATTGACATCATACTAGATAGATTAGATTGAATCAATTGCAATATGTCGGTATTCTTGCTATCACTTGAGGGGAATGATCCCCTTGTATGTTTTCCTTCTGCACATCCCTGACAAACTCCTTCATGTTCTACTTTAAATTCGGGCATACCTATTACCATCTTCCTTGCATCGGGTAGGGATTTATAATGAAGATGAGCAAACCTACGGGGCCATAATTCAGATTGAAGAGATGTATCACAAGACATAGCTACTAGTGGACTTCTTCCAACTTGATATAGGCTGTCAACCCTGAATCCAAGAGTAAATGCTTCTTTGAAATTCCTTTTCCAAACACGTACCTTTCCATCGATGAATGCCACCTTGTATCCTTTGTATTGCATCGCTGAGATAGATACTAGGTTCTTCTTTAGATCAGGTACATATAGTACTTCTTGTAGATGAATGGTGTTACCTTGATTCAATTAAAGAGTAACATTCCCAACTCCCTTCACGGAATAGGTGGCATTGTGTCCAAGAATGATTTCCTAATTTGTATCCTTTTCTATCAGATTTGAAAGCGCTTTCTTATGCCCAATGAAGTGCCTTGAGGCACCACTATCAATCAACCAATTTCGCAAAGTATCTGGAGGAGAGGCAGTAGAGAGCAAATATAAGATAAAATTATTTTTGCTTGTCATCAACAACATTAGATTCATCATACCTGGAGTTTCTTGATCTTTTGGGAGGGCGACCATTTCCATGTGAGTAGCGGGAGCATTCCTTTTTCCTTTGTTGTTAATCTTGTCGTTCCTTTGATTGTTGTTGCCCCTGAAATTGTTGTTGTTGTGGTTGCGATCATCATGAGGTGTATCCTTTCTATTAGGAAACTCCCTAGCATAGTGGCCAAACTTGTTGCAAATGAAGCATCTCCCCTTCCTTCCATTTTTGAATCCTAGTCTTCCTTGACATTGCTTCTTTGAACTTGCATTGTTTTTCTTTTTAGCATGAGCGGAGAATGCAGTAGATCATTCCTATTTGAAGGCATATCCATTTCTATCATCCTCGTTTCTTCTTGAGAACATCTAGTCAGCAATTCTTCAAAACTTGGAATCCTGTCGTTGTTGAAAATAGTAGTGCTGAACACATGCCATTCACGAGGGAGTCCTCCAAGGGCAATGAGAGTGAGCTCCCTATCAGCGATAGCTTCACCAATCGAAAGAAGATCATTTTTTGATCTCGTTAATCCTCATGAAGTAGGATTGAATATCTTCACCTCTTCCCTTCTTTACGTCTTTCAATTTGTTCTTGAGAAAGAGAACTTGGTTTGCATTGCTAGCTTTGAACATGCCAACCAACCTGTCATACATTTCCTTAGATGTGTTCAAATCAGAGATGTATGCAACCAAATGCTTGCTAATAGAATCCTTGATAATCTTTTTTGCTTTGACTTCACTCTTCTTGTACTTTGTCTTCATGATAACCGGTGCATTTTAAGGAGGTTCAATAATCTTTCCCTGCACATAGTCCATAACATCCCGCTCTTCCAACGTCAAATCAAGAGACATCCTCCATGTATGATAATCAGACTTATCATTGAGCTTGTCATCAGACTTGAAGTAAGATGCGAAGGTCCTTGACTCTTGTCCTTGTCCAACAAATCTTGGTGATTGCTCTTTTCAGTGATTGCTCTTTTCACTCTTACTTGGGCTTTGTCTTCACCTTAGCTCCGATTCCATGTTAATTTTAGATAACAATGGTATGTTCTATGCTTAGGAGCAATTTACTTCAATTTTCTTATTAGCCCAATATCAATTTCCAGAGTAACAATCACATTAACATGACTGTAAATGCAGATAGAACATAAATAAAAACAGTAGAAGACAAGCCAAAACAAGAGGGCACAAGATGTGGTGCATGCCAAGGACAAACCCCAATGTGGGGAAACCCTTTGATCAAGTCTTCTTATTATTGTTCAAGAGTTCAGCATAGAGAGAGTACAATATACAAAATCCATTTGCCCAATCAAAGTCAAATCTGTCCAGTCAAACTGCAGTCACAGGAAGCGCTAACTAGAAAATCAACGCTGGTCAACATGGCAGAATTTCTCCTTCAAATCAGCTCAATCAAACCCAGTCAACTCGGCCTCCAATAGTCATCCGAATTTGCCCAAAACAGTCCTGAAAATGATAGTCAAAATTGGTCAACGCAGAGGTCAAAACTGTGGTCAATCAAACAAATGTCTTGATTTTTGTGCCCAGAAATTCGACCTCCCCAAACAGAAATATCCTCAAGAAAAACACAGTCAAATCAAGTCAATACCTGCCCGGTCAACGCTGGTCAAACCCTCCTGCAATTCGGTCAATGCCCAAACAGAAAATTACAGTCTTCTTCTTCGCATGTGTGGAGAGAGAGATTGCCCAGAAATCCATACCCAACCAAATGAGGAGAGAGAGATGTGTGTGAAGATGAGTGAGCAAATGAGGAAGAGGCTCCTTCTATTTATATGCAACGTTGAGGATGAAAAGACATTTCTTGTGGGCTTTTGAGCCTACATTAGTTTGCTAGCCGACCTTGACAATTTGTCCATAATAGAAATAAATTCATAATTCCATTTGTACATGTCAGAATGAGATGATGTTTAGATCAATCCTACACCTCTCGGAAAGAGGAATCCAATAAAAATATCAGTTGCATCATTTGAGCTGTCCAAGGTGGAGTTTGGCCCTAGTTGCCAAATTTAACACTTTATTTGTGTTCTAGGTGCAACAACTACCCACCAAAAGACACCTCTATCAAGCCAAGCCAACCTCATCTTAGTGTCATTTAGCGCATACATACAAAGAATTTTTCATCTCTCATTCGATCACATCTTCCATAGCTGCCTTAGTTGCCCCTTGCTCCATTAGGGGTGCCACACATGCAACAATGGTCGAATCATCAAGATGGCTCTTGGTTTCCTGTCCACAACTTTGGGTGCAAAATCCACTGCTTTTGTACATCACCCGCAAAGTGCTTTTGTGGTGCCAACTCACACAAACCCAGTACCCAGGGTTGTGCGGTACCTGAACCTCCCAAGCTACATCAACAATTGGTGATTTTCCAGGGACTATTGTCCAAAAATCTTGGTGTCCAAAATTTTGGGTGTGCATTATTTTCTTAGTTCCTGAATTTTATTTGTGAAGATTGCAGTAGTGAATTAATCATTATTTGCCGTAATAATTTCCGAAGACAAATAAACTGCATAAGCTAGAAGATTAATTTCCGTTTGCTGCAATTAAGGGAATTTCATATTAATTGCTGGTAATCTTTGTGGCATCTTGATAAAAATAAACGGCATAAAATTTTATGAAAAAAATTCCCCGAATGATTCCATGAAATATCGAAACAGGATATTACAAAAGACAAGACACTAGTTTTGGGATGCCTAACACATGGCCTCACATGATTTTTTACAAGGCTTTGATTTGTGAGCTTGGTCTTACAATGGTGGTGAATGATCTACTTGAAAAAATCTAATGTACACCCACTAATAGAGGGGTAATAGGTACTACACAAATTACAGGTAAGCAAGGTGAATGCTGTCTAGAGTTATTATTACAAACAACAACGTGTGGCATTTTAACTTTTCACACTAAATATTTTGAAGGAAAGATGAACTCATGAATGATAAAAGATGATCAGCTTATGATGACCAACTCATTCATTATCAGTAGAAAAGCATGTAAGAGCGAGAGATATTTTTTATTATGTGTTGAGAATATATGGGTAATCTTTACTTGTGGCCACTTGCTAGTCTAAACCCACTAATTTTATGTTATTTTGGGTGGCCAACCTAGTTTATTCCTTAGGGATAACACCTTAATCCTAGAGAGGGTAGTATAGATACACCCACCTCCCTCATTGGTAATATTATCTAATTAAAGTGAATATATCTGTTCTTTGCCTAAGGGCACGTACAAAGAATTATATCCTCTGTTTTTTTCTCTGTTTATATGGTTTAAAATTTAAATATTTTGGTGAGTTTATAGTATATGAATATCTTCTTGTTTATCATTTAGGTGTTGTTATAAAACTGCAACTTTCTTTATTTGAATTGGGTTTGGTAAAGAGGTCACGGTAGTTATACTATCTGTTATAAGGAACAATCAATCCTCAGTTTTTGGTCTTGTTCTAATTTTCTGAGACAAATAACTGACGCGTTTTTATACCTGCATTAATGACTAAATTGCCAGCATTAAAAATATTCCAATTGTTCTCTATAGAAATATTTTGTTTATTTTCCATTTGAAAAGTCATGAATATGATTGTTTAACATATTTTTCAGTGTCAGATGTCTGAGTCTACTTTCATATTTCTGGTAGGTATTATGGAGATACATCCAGGAGCAGTTAATAGCATTCCAAGTAAAGCACATGTTGAAATTGGTATGCTTTTGACACCCAAGAACCAACCATGTACCATTTCATTAGTTGATGCCTTTGTTAAGAAACAAAACATATTCTCTATACGAGGAATTGGTTTTATCATTAGGCTGAATTTTAAGTGGTGATATGCTTCGTTTCATTTACTAAGTTGCTTGTGGAATTGACAATTATGGAATTATGCTTGATTATGTTTCAGATTTAGCTGTCCACTAAAATTTCAAATTTGTGAATGATAATCTCAATATATTAAAATGTTTGGGCATTGGTTTCTTAAGCCCAGCCTGTCTCATTAAGGTTTGTACATATCTGGCCTCGCAAGTGCAATCTGCAATATTCAGCGGCTAACATCCAAAAGCGGGAAGAAATTACAAGATCTTATTTGCTTTCGGAAGAAACTCGCTTCAAATGAATTTGTGTGCTTTGAGTGTTTTGATCCTGCCTTGGGTTCATGTGCATGGATGTTAGAACAATTATTGGATTTACTAAACATATTGCCTTGTAATAATTCTGGATGAAACTATGTTGTACCAAGTTGTTAGTGTTGAAATTTCTAAGTCTGACATGTTAGAAATCCCTACTGCATTATCTGGTTTGATTTCTCCTACTTGTTCATTCCATTAACAAGTTATTTAATACTGAAACAAACACAAATGCAGCCTTAACTCATATACAGATCAACAACTGAAATACTGAGACAAACACATAAGGGACACCATTATTTTTGGACAATCATCCTTGGAGAAATCCATTTTGGGAAAACCAGTGCAACAGTTCCGAGGGTTTTATTATTATGTAGATTCTTGAGTACAACTAGGGTGCCAGAAATGGCTCACCCAACAGAGATTGTTACACGATAGAAAGACCTCTTCTCGGAGACAAATATTCAGCCTCTTAGCTCTAGTCTGCCCCATGAAAATCCTTCAGGCGCTTCCTCTTGGCCCTGTGACAGCCTTGCTGGCTTCAACTTAGCTCTTGAAGCCTGTGTAAGTCTTTAGACCCTATGCGTCAACTCTTTGGCCCTCTGCATCACCCACGTAGGCCCCTCAACTTCTGCGCAGTCCCCAACTGCCTCTGTGTAGCTCTAGTTGCCTCTGCGTCAGCCTCTTCAGTCACTGCGCTGACCCTCTGGCACTATCCCTGCATCTTTGCTATTCACTCACTACCCCTCGCAACAACAGATCACTTGTTCGAATTTTCTTAGCAAGCCCTGCTCCAGAAAATCGAATTGACTTATTAGTCTTGGTGTATCTCCAATTGACCTTCAAACCTTCTCTTATACTTTTCCTGTTGAGTCTTCAATGACCGAGATTAAGTCTCTAATCAATGACTAAGATTAGATTTGGCTTGATCCATGTCATTTAGAACATTCTCACCCAGTAGTTTATTTAATACCCATTAATATTTTAATTTTCCTAAGTTTAGACTTAGGAACCCCATTAAAAATATTAATTATTTTAATATCTCTCCAACCAGGTGGAATTTCCCCAAACCATTACTGGGTCTTGGAGATCTTATGTGCCTTAGCCTCTCCACCAATTTTCATGGCTAGAGCACATGCGATGCTACCACAAATCAACACTCCCTCTTAGCGAGGAATGTGCTCTAGTAATGCTCCACCACTGAACATCGCTCTGATACTTCCACATCGGTACTTGTGCTGATGCTTGGCCTGCTACCTCACATCATTTGCACTACTGCTTCTTGTACTACTGCCCATGACACTTCCACTGCCACTGCTACATCTGTACTGCAGCTCCCTCTCAATATGCTGCCCCTTGCACTGCCACTGCTAACTGCTGCACTGCAACTCAGTTACTGAGAAGTAGCTGATCTACCCAATTATTGACATCCCGGTCAGTCTAGAAGCCTCATGGAACTGAAGCTGCCTCTGCTGCTATCTTGTGCTCCTTCTGCTGCCACTGCGCTACTGCATACACCTCTGTGCCTCTCGAACTGCTGCAACTTCCATTGTGTTGCCTTAGATTCCTGCACGCAACACTGCCTTGCTGCTGCACTACACTTTGCTCCACCCGACCTCTATCATCCTGCCATTGTCGTTAAGGGCTCCCATAGCCAGATATGATCCAAGAGTTTGGGCACCTCAAGGATCTTGCCCCTAGTATGTATTCCTCTTGATTACAGCTCGATGTCTCCCCACCTCTTCTCTAGAGGTGCGTGAGCACTCATTGCACAGTCATCATCGGTTCGACTTCTTTCGCTGCCTTAGCTGAAGCTGCCTTGGAGTCGGAAGCCTCTCCCTTCTTCTTACTGGGACACTGGGATGCATAATGTCCCAGCTCCCCACAATGGAAGCACTTCACCTTGGAGATATCCTCCTTCTTCCTCTTCCCTTGTTGTCCCGCAGATGCTAGAGCTGCATCCTCCTCCTCTTTCTTGATTCGACCTCCTTTGACACTACTCCCCGCCTTGGTCAACTCTCTGATCCCTTCTTGGAGAAGAGTTGCCCACATCTCTTCCCATTCTGGAAGAATAGCTATGCCCAAAATGCCTTGGACAAATATCTCCCACTCCTTGGATACTGCATTCAGGGCAGTCCTCACCATGAACTCCGGATCCAGTGTAGACCCTATGAAAGTAAGTTGGTCACGAATCTCCTACAATCTAAGGAGGAATAGATCTATTTGCTCCCTCTTCTTCAGCGGATACGACTGCAGTTGATTCTCCAATAGCATCTTCTGCTGCACGGAAGTGCCCTGATACAGGGTCGTCAAAGTATCCCAGATCTCCTTTGCTGTGTTCTTTTCAGCAATATGTAGTATGATATGATCCTTGACCCCGTCAAAGATTATGCACTTTGCCCTCGCCATTGCATCCTCATACTTCTCATTATCAGCTGGGTTGACTGGGATAGCCACAGTTCTCAAGGCAAAGCCCTTGATGCGATGTCGATCCAGGACTGCCAGGATCCTGGCCTTCCAGATGACAAAGTTGGAAGGCCTGTCCAACTTGTCTTGATCCCTCAGTCCGCTCACTGCCATTTTTGCTCCTCTTTTGGACTCTCTCTAAATTTCGACTTCCCTCCTGGAAATCTCCCTCTAAGTCCTGATTTCTCTGTTGGAAATCTTCCTGCCAAATGTCAAACTACTCCTCTCCAATCCTCCTTGCAACTGCAACTCGCATCTGGATTTCTTTGCTATAAATCCGTCAAGGTAGCGACTCCCTCTACCTTGGTTCTGTCCCATTAGGTACTGTTCCGCTTCGACAGAAACAGTGCCCCACCAACTTCCCAACTACAATCTGCCCACGACTCCCTAGGCCCTGATAATTGAGGATACTGAACCTTCCAGGTCTGCACAATCCAAGCAAAGGTTGAATTGCTCCCCTGGCGAACAACGTCAATCCTACTTGGCTGAGTAGGATGACGTGGCTCTTCATGAGCCTCTTCTGCGTCTCTCTGCCTCTGCACTAGCCCTCTCCTTCGCTTGAAATGATGATGCAAGCCCTCTGCGTCACTTCTTCTCTGCTGCCTTTTGCTTAGGAGCAGCTCTGTCTCTCGAGACAACTGCTACTGCTGCAAATTTCTGATATGGCTGATGCCTTCAGTCCTCCTGTGATCTGCAATGCTTTGATACCATGTTGAAATTTCTAAGTTTGACACGTTAAAAATCCCTATTGCATTATCTGGTTTAATTTCTCCTACTTGTTCATTCCATTAGCAAGTTATTTATAAATATAAATACTAAAATAAACACAAATGCAACCTTAATTCATATACAGATCAACAACTGAAATACTGAGACAAACACATAAGGGACACCGTTATTTTTGGACAATCGTCCCCGGAAAAACCCAATGCGGGAAAACTGGTGCAGCAGTTCTGAGGGTTTTATTATTATGCAGATTCTTGAGTGGCTCACCCAAGAGAGATTGTTATAGGGCAGTAATACCTCTTCTAGGAGATAGATATTCAGCCTCTCAGCTCTAGTTTGCCCCACAAAAATCCTTTCGGCGCTTCCTCTTGGCCCTTCGTCAACCCTGCTAGCTTCAGCTCAGCTCCTGAAGCCTCTGCATCAGCCTTTAGACCCTCTGTGTTAGCTCTTTGTCCCTCTGCGTCACCCACGCAGGCCCCTCAACCATTGCGCAATCCCCAACTGCCTCTACTGCCTCTGCGTAGCTCTGGTTGCCTCTGCATTAGCCTCTCTGGTCACTGCACTGACCCTCAGGCACTATCTCTGCCCAGTGTTGCAGGAACCATCCGCCTCCCCCGTCTGCCCAGATTTGCATCCCGCACGAATCCGCCACCGATCCTTATGCGAAACCGCGGATCGGAAAATCAGATTCATGGATCATCTTTTTTTGGCGGTTCTTGCAAAAATGAATTCGTGGGGCCTCGATCCGCGACTCCTATTGGTCGATCTGCGGTTCCTATTTCCCGATTCGCGGATCCAGAAATGATCGAGTGCGGATCTGTGGAGGTTTGGGCATGTATCCACCGTAGATCACGAGCGGATTCGAGAAAAGGTGGATGGTTCCGTTGGGCTTTTTTTGTTTTCGGAAATTTCGAACTGTTCTATGAGGAACTACACTTTCCGAATACTCCCAAGGTGCTCCCTAATGGTAATGTTAAATTCTTAAAGTAAAAGTGACATTCTCCTTTATCTTTCATTTCCATCCTTTTGAAATGAAAGATAAAGGAGAATGTCACTTTTACTTAAATTTTTAACATTACCATGAAATGACTCAGGATGTTTGAGAGTGGTTCCAACCTTATCGAACTTCATAAGGAGAAAATAGAATTTCATATCCCATTCAAAATTCAGCAAACTTAACAGATTTCAAGATCAATGGGATTTTGGCGTTTCATTGGATTATATCATGTATGAGGGCATGTGATTGGCATTTAATCAAGAGCAACAAGGCCTATATGTACCCCCCCAGTGTTGGTGTTATTGATTGTTGAACTCCTTTGTCATGGCCTTAGCAATTATGTACCCTTCACTCAAGTCAAAATCATTAATCAAGCATGTTAAGCTTTCTCTACCATATTATAAGGCTTGGATTAAGCTGTTTGATCAAAATTAGGCAATTTTGACTAAAATCCCTATAAAATTGAAGTAGAGGCAAAGGCTAGACAAGAGAAGAGGAATCTAGATTGTAGATGGTTGATGCTGGAATGATTAATCATTGATGTACAATGGATGCCATATCTATCTTGATTTATGTAAAAATATGCATGTTTTCATGTCTTCTACAACTAATTTGGTATTTTGGATGTATTTTTAATACAAATGCAAAAAAATAAAAAATAAAATATATATATATATATATA
>APFE030642102.1:9613-128070 GCA_000404065.3 Pinus taeda | reverse complement strand
CATTTATGGGCCCTTACCTCGAATTCTCCACCATCAGCTCGGAGTTCAAGGGCCACCAAATCAATTATCACAAAGGCAACCAAGCAAGTCAAGTAGGACTGTTGTTAACTACAAGTTTTGGGCAGCCGAGTCCCTAAAGTTTACGAGGACTGTTGGGGTCCTCAATTTGTATAAATAAGAGGGCTTAGGGCCTCATTTCAGTTAGTCATTTTAGGTATTCATTCTGTAGTCATTTTGTAGTTCGATTTTTAGGCAGTAGATTAGCTTTGCTTTCAGCACATTTTCAAGTTCTCCTTGTGGACAGTTTTTGGAATGTAACATTTCTTTTGATCAATAAAGATGAATCCAGCTTTGCAACAGCTCTAAATCTCTCTTAGGAGGTTGTAGCTCTTGGATTGGGCCCATCTCAAGTGCCCAGTACCTCCTTTGTTTACTTTCATGTGTCTTTGCTGCATTCTTATAATAAAATCTGCTATTTAGATTTAAATCTTGTTTTGTTATTTAGGTTGTTTTTGATGAGTAAAATAGCTTTTCATACTCAGATTTAGTTGATAGGTTGTTAACAGAAAAAGCTTCAAGAAAAGGGCCATCAAACATCTGTGGTTTCACCTCTCCCTCAGTGGGATCAGGAGCTATGACTAGGATGACTTTGTTGCCCACAAAAACACTGATTTTGCTTTGCCATGCAATCACTAGTGTTTGATTTTCATGTGTAGAAGTTGGTTACAAGTTCAGACTTTCATTTTCTTAGTTGCATGAGATAAAATACATGGTTTCATTGTCGGTCACACTTCTGTTCATTCTCTTTACTGGCAGCTAGCATAATAGGTCAACGTAATTAGGTCTTTGAATTTACAAGTCTTTGTTGGTTCAGATTGGAAAAACGAATTGCAGAGCACTTGTACCACTTCTTCATCTGCTTATTCTCCATCAGCACCATCCACTCCACCCTCTACTTACAATCCTTGCCTCACGTTTGCCATTTGCTCCCAAAACCCTAATTTTTGTGCAACATTGCTTCAGTCTTCCTTGAACAAATCCCTCCATCCTTGCCACTCCTCAACTCCATTCCCCAAGTCCTGGACCTCTTCACACCCCTATTTCACTTCCATACTCATTCCATCATCTTTTTCCCTCCATCCATGTTCCAAAATCCCTTTTGTGAACATCCTATAGAAATTTCTGAACATCCTGTAGAAATTCCTGAACGTCCTGTAGAACCCCTGTAGACTTCCTGTAGAAACTCACAAATGAGGTTTCTTGATAGCCAAACTTTGTCAAACTCTCAGGAAGGGTGTTAGGGACTCCTTAGACCCTCTTTGAACCTTCCCAACCTTTTGTAAGCATTTCCTCTCGCCAATCCACCTCTGCACAGTCAAAAGTTAGTTAAAAGCACATGCATGATAATTCTGACAACTTATTCAAAAATACAAAAAGATGTTTTCTTAGGGCAGAGGTAGTTTAGACACATGTATTTTACCTTCATAGAATTAATGGCATCTCTTTCAGTAGTTTGCATTCTCATTCTTGCATTAGTAGAACTAGCTGGTAGAATTAGGGTTTGCTAGGGTTTGGGTTTCTTTTTGGCTTTCAGTTTCTTTCTGCAAGTAGATTAGCTTCCTTTGAGTTAGCTTTCGTCCATCAGTTAAAAAGCTTCTTCTTAGAGCTCATAGAAGTTGGCTTAAGCCCCTAGTGGACTTGTGCCAGTTGACCAAGTGACAGTTGCGGCAAGAGTTAGTACTTGTGCATACAACACTGTCGTTTCCAAGTTTGTTACGAACTACCGGGTTGATAAAATTAAAGAAGGGAGTCTTGGGAGTTGCAGCATTATTGCTTCAATACTGGGGCCCATCACATATGGCGGCCAGGGACTTTTGCCAAAATTGGCAAAAAATGTTCTTTCACAGGTTGTAAATACGTCTTCTGCAGAGAGGTGTTGGAGCATTTACAACTACATACATAATGTGAAAAGAAATAGACTCAATGAAAACCGAGCAGAAAGCTTGGTTTATGTGCACTACAACTTGAGGTTGTTGAGTCATTACTGTGATTGGGCTTATGAGGATCCACATATTAAAATTGGGACAATCACCCAGAGGATGACAATTTGGAGGATGGCATTGTACATCTTGAAGAACTGGAAGAGGAACTTATAAGGGATGAAGATGAAGCAGCTGCAGCAGCCATGCCACCTCCACCTCCACCATCCAGAAGCAGTGCTCGAGTTCCAAGTCTTGTTCCTTTGATGTTGCCACCTCCATCTACACCCTCATGTGGAGAGCATGTGCCTTCTAGTTCTGGTCGTCGATCTGTGCGGGAGAGTCCTAGAAGACCACCACCACCTGCTTATACTCCTAGAGACTCTCGTGGCAAGGGCCACATGTAGATTTACAGTTTACTTGTCTTTTCTAGTTTCTATTAGTTTTCATAACTATTGAGTTTTGAGTCCTTGACTCTTGACTCTTGACTCTTTCATATCATAATGATATTTTTTGTAAACAATATATGACTGTGACAATGAAATTTGAAGTTTGAAGTCGGCAATTATAACTCATTGGTAATGATTGTGAATTATGAATATGATGCTTTGTGAAAGACTAAAGTTGTTTCATTTCATTTCATTATTCATGTTTCATTTTATAACATTTCATTTCATGTTAACAGTTAGAAGTTAGGACTGAGAAATATCTAAGATATTACTTCTTGTAATGGTTAAACTTAGCTGACAAGTACAAGTTTGGTGATCAATGATGATAAATGTTATATATTGAATTTTCAATTTTGAAAGCTTGAAGTTGAAACTTTAAGCTTGAATTTGATGAATCATGATTCACGAGACTCAATATGTTGCAGTTGTAATATGTATTTTAATAACTTGTGGACATGGTTGATGAAGATTATAACTTCTAGATGATTGATGTGATATGGTTCAATGATCAATCTATGTTTTTTATGTTTTTTATATCTAATTCATCATTCTACATGTCTTTGTTGACATATATGTATCAAAAATTAAAAAATATATATATTTTTAAAAAATCGCTCTGGGATTCGCTCCCACACCGGGAGCTTCTGAAAATGTCGCTTCTATTCCCGTTTTCACTCCCGCTCCCAAGTAACATAGGGCTAGACCAATGTTGCACAAAGCGCCTCCCCTCCCCACGGTTCCAAGCCCCGAAGCGCGTCCCATACGGAAGCGCCTAAGAAGCTTGGCCGAAAGTGCGGTTCTGAATTTTTTGCCACTTCGTGGAAGTTCGGAAGCGTGGTACGGAAGCGTCGAAGCGCACTTTGTACAGCGCTTCGGGCGTCGGAAGCGTGGTGCTTCAGAGGAGGAAGCATACGCTTCCAGAAAAGCTTCTGGAAAAGCATTTAGAAAATCGTTTTTTTTTTCAATTTTTTTTTTTTTAATTTTAGGTGAGTTTGCTTGTTGGGGGTGGGTCCACCTTGGGTTAAGGTGACGAATGAAGGCAAAAAAAAATATAAATATAGCAGATGTTCCCTCATGGTAATGTTAAATTCTTAAAGTAAAAGTGACATTCTCCTTTATTTTTCATTTTCATCCTTTTACTTAAATTTTTAACATTACCATGAAATGACTCAGCATGTTTGAGAGTGGTTCCAACCTCATTGGACTTCATATGGAGAAAATAGAATTTCATATCCTATTCAAAATCAAGCGACTTAACAGTTTGTCAGGAAATTCAGGACTTCAATTGATTTGTGGCATATTCATTAGATATATATCAAGTATGAAGGTATGCGATGTTAGCATTTTTAATCAAGAGCCATTCAAGCCCTATATTGTACCCTAGTGTGGTGGTGTTAATTGTTTGAAACTCCTTTGTCACGGCGGGCACGCCCTTTAGCAAAAATTACCTTTCAATCAAGTCAAAATCATCGGATCAAGCATTTAAGCTTATTTCTACCAGTATTTTAAGTCTTGAATTAGGTAGTTTTGATCAAAATTGGGCAAATGTGACTAATTATCCAAAATTGACCGGTTGAGGAAAGGCTAGACAAGAGGAGGAAGAATCTAGGGGGATTTCTAGAGGGTGTTGGATTGACTAATCTAAATGGTTGAGTGGCATCGAATAATTAATCATATGGTACAATGGATGTTTATATTCTATCTGATTTATGCAAAAATTATTGCATGTTTCATGTCTTCTACCAATTAATTTGGTATTTGGGATGTTTGTTTTTGAGTATAAATGCAAAAAATATATATAAAATATATTATATATACTATATATATTATATATTATATATATATATATATATAGCAGACGCTTCCGCGGACGCTTCGCTTCCTAGATTTTTGGAAAATGACGCTTCGGCGTCCCCGCTTCCAAAAAACGCTTCCGCTTCGTGCAACATTGGGCTAGACTATCATACTATGATGTTTTGCTATGAAAGACAGTCTTTGTACCGAAAATATTTTGAAAGTAAAACATTTAATAATAATGGGACTTTTTGGGACTACAATATTATATACGTCTTTGTAAAGAACAAGACACCTGTGGATATCTACTTATAAGGGTATTTCAAAGGATAAAGCTCTTTAAGATGTAACTTTCAATATTTGAATTTCCCTTTTCCTAAGTTTTGATTATACAAGACTAGAACAATGATTTATTGTGCCATTCTTTTAATTCCAGATTTGAAAGGAAAAACATTTTTAGCAATAACATTGTAGGGATCTTATTTCAAGAGAAGTAACAGATTTCGTTTAAATTTCTTACTATTTATTTGCTGCTCATCATACAAGTATCAGAGTTCTTATACATTATGCTGAGCATTTGTCATTTCTGACTTGAATGGTCACGTAAATTGACTGGTTATCGTTTCTGTTCAGACACTCGAGACATTGATGAAGAACGCAGAAATGTTATTGTTCACAAAATTTATCAGTCTGCTTTAGAAATAGCTGAAAGACGTAAAGTTATATTGTCAGAGTTCGATATTGTGAATCAGGATCCTCCTGCTCTTTCTTATGAATCTATAATTAAAGAAATGGAGCTCGCAGCACAGCAGCTAGATTTAAAGTACAAGCTTATGATCAGCCGGGCATACCATGACTCATTATTCATGGCCAGGTAACTATCTGTGGTGAATAAGGCTTGAAATTTTCTATTGCATGGATTTTCTGATGGTGTTGTTTCCACAGGTTTTTGTATATGCTTGGATAAAATGTTTGACAGCCTTTTGTTTTAAATTTTTATTCTATTTACAAATGGGCTTTTCCAATCACCTAGATAAGTGAGAACATTCTTCAGTGGGAATATTTCAGCTATTTTTTCAATCAATTTATCATGGGTTTACCTTTATAGAGAAGTAGTATCAACAATATTTTACATGGCAAGTTTCAATTTTTTGATTTTTCTGTCCTCATTTAAAATATCCCAGGTTTAATGTTTGTTTCAATCCAAGCTCCAAGTGATCCATGATGGATCTTGTTGACCAAACTACTGCAAACCGGACAGATTCATTGTTGATGAACTATGTCACAAGACACGATGACACAGGACATGGAGGACATGGAAAGATCAATGCCCCACATGAGACATGGTGACCTTAGAAATAGGAGACGGTTTTTATATATATAACAAATTAGTGAAAATGAAATATAGACATATAGATTCAAATTTTGTTGGAATTTAGAAACTAGAACATTTACATGACACAAATTGAATCGTACAACTAATTACAACTTAATACTTACTGGTACTGCATCAGTGATGATCAGATGACAAACACAAGAAATTAGAACCATAAACTGCAGTTTTCTCATTAAGTCATCAAAGTCAAAATGTATTACAAAGATGCTGGATGCTGACTCACTGATACTATAGGTGGGAATGCCAATGGAAAATACAAAATAGGGTAGATAATAGAATTGCAGATGGAAGAATCTCATAGCTTGTGAAGTTGTGACTGTTAGCAGTCCTCCATGTCAAAATCATTAAATCAGCATCACTTCCGCTGCTTTCTCTTCAATTGTCCACCTCCTCTTCCTCTATATCCATTGCAATCAGTGCATCTGGTGGTGTGGAAGATGATGCCTCAAGAGGATCACCATCATAAAAATTTATTAACTCTAGCACTAGCTCATTAAGATCCAAGTTTGCAAATGCCAACTCCATTGTTGTCATATCATCAAGAAACACATTTGGCATACTTGTATTTTCTTTCAACCACTCTTCCCTTTGCTAGTAAGTAAGATGGAGGTTGGTGTGTGTTAGGTTCCTATAATAATAGGCTTCATAATTTTAAATTGACTATGTAAAGTCTTGTAATATTGTACACAGTGTTTTAAAAGCCGGCCGGCTCGGAACTGAGTCCGCCGAGTTGGTCTGAGCCGGTAAAAGTGACATTCTCCTTAATCTTCATTTTCATCCTTTTACTTAAATTTTTAACATTACCATGAAATGACTCAGGATGTTTGAGAGTGGTTCCGGCCTCATTGGATTTCATATGGAGAAAGTAGAATTTTAGATTTCATTCAAAATCCAGCAGACTTATCAGTTTTTCAGGATTTCAGGATTGGGGGGTTGCAATGTTTCCATTGAATTTTGTCATGTGTTAGGGTCTGGAACTCGTATTTAATCAAGAGCACCAATCCCTCTATGCACCTTGATGTTAGTGACATTGGTTCGAACTCCTCTGGGATTCGCTCCCAAACCGGGAGCTTTTGAAAATGTCACTCTCGCTCCCGTTTTCGCTCTCGCTCTCCACTTTCGCTCTTGCTCCCAAGTAACATTGAGCCAGATAATGTTGGCAACTCTAGCAGTAGCCAGTAGTACTGGTCACAGACTTCTGTTTTAGAGGCCATTTATAGCCTCCTTGGTTATGTGTTTTTGTTTTGATCTCTATATCATCATCGTGTATGTATTAGACAGTGCACTGGGTGCCATTTTGATATAATGGATATATTCATGAGCCTACTTTGATCATATGTTGTTTTCTATCTATATTCTAATGTTGTGTGTTTGGAAACATGAATGAAAATCTTTAAAATTATGTGTTTTTATAAAAAAATAAATATTTAATGTATTTTTTACAACGACCGAGTCATTGAAATTGAGCCGGCCGAATTGATACCAAGTTGGAGTCGACCCTCGGCCGAGTTGGAGTTTTGAAACATTGATTTTACATCTGCTTTCTGCAAAATGTTTTCCCATATTAAAAAATGTAAAGAGGGTAAGTCCTAAAAGAAAAATCAAAGGACTAAAAGAAAAGGATCAAAAAAGAAGATAAAATATGAAACCCACCAAAAGAGATCAAAAATAGATTTTGAAAGTGATGCAAATTCAAATGCCACTACTCTTAGTTTACTTTTTGCAAATAAGATTGTGTGCAGTTTGTCAAAATGCCACAATCCATGACGATCAAACAGTTTAATCTTGATTCATTCATGCTGATAGATAGAGAATAAAGATCTAGCCAAACTGTTTAATCTTGGCAAATCAGTAGTTAGGTAGAGAATAATAATGAGCTCAACAGTTTAATCTGAGCCATTGGAAAGCCATAAGGTTAGAAGTAGATAGTTTGCTTACAAAAGAAAAAGAAATAAAGGGTTAGCAAGTTCAAATGCACCCAGTAAATGAAGAAAAAATGTTAGGATAAATGATGGGTAGGCAGAAGCAGTTTTCACAAGGCATGGAAAGCATCAATTGGTTTATTTACCCCTTGTAAAAATATCCCTTCCCCTTCATTTTACCTTTTCCCTTATTTCATCTCATTTTCCCTTGTAAAGTAACCCTTTTTCCCTTTATTTTACACCCTCCCCTACACATTTCCTTTAAAACCCACTAAAACCCCCTTATCTTAAGTTTAAATAATTAAAATGTATTGGGCCCTATTGAAAAACCCTCCCCGATACCGTTTTAACTCATATCCCTAGTATATTTTTTCCCTGCATACCATTTCATTAACCCCCATTTTTTTTGATAAACTATAGTTTATTTTATTAAACCCCCGTTGTAATATCTTCCCGGGTCCCACATTTTATTAACCCTCATCGCATATATCAATTCCCGTATTTACCTTTTAATTAACTACGTTACATTTTAATTAACCCGACCCCACACCCCGACTCATCCCTCACAACTCCGCCACCCGAAAACCCTCTGATCACCCACCTCCAGATCCAATGGCTCGCATTCCATATCGTACGCTAACCTTGATGACCTTGATGAATAACCGAGATCTTGAGTGCTTAACAATGACCTTGCTAATTTGATATATGATGCATGACATGGTTGTGTTGTGTTCTCTAAGCTAAAGCATATTCTAATGTCTAGTCATAAGTAGTTAAGGAAACTCATCTGTTGTGTATTGATGAGTTATGACTTGATGCGGTAAGTTAAGGGATGTAGTATTGGAGGAACAAATTCAAGGAATGCCTTAATCATAACAACTGAGATATGCTAGGTAGAGAAATAATATGGTGAACCTAGACAAGTAAGTCAAGGGCTTGGACAAGAGTTTGCTTGTCAAATGAGAATTTACCCATGTAACAATATCTAAACAATGATACTAGGGCAGTACGTGATGCAATGATGATAGTGATGAGAGATAGTGACAATATTCTTTGTATGGAAACTAACCCTTTTATGGAATGATAGATGATGACCATATTCTTGATGTATGACGGTGGGATGACAATTGTAAAAACTATGTATAACAATATGCAACCCTATAACAGTGACCCCTAACTATGACAGTGACACTCCAATACTTGGCAGTGAAGGGATGTTGCAATAATATGACAGTTTTGTATGACTTGACAATGATACTAATAGTAATGATGACAATGTGCTATGAGAACGTTGAGGATTCTTCTTTTGGTTGTAGCAGATGAAGGTTACAGGACTCTGGTAGTAGTAATATGTGGAGAAGTAGAGGCAGAGAGAGCAGTAGTAGAAATAGCGGCAGCAACAATAGTGAGTGTGGATGGAAGCAAAGATTAAGGACAATAAGTGTAGCAATGGACAACAATTGTGTAGGAGCAGTGTTTGGTTGCTTGTTGATTATAAAGGAGATTGAAGACTCCTGCAAACTTAGTCTGCATATCTTCAAACTTGGGAGTCTTGCACTTCCTTCCAGACTTGTCCAGTAAATTGTTGTATGTGCATCATGCATAATTGAGCTTTTTGTTGAGCCAAACACTGTTTATTGTTTATTTGATGGGATGGTTTTTTGGTTTATATTGATGCTCTGAATATCTAAGTTAATAAAGTTAACCAATTGATTGAAAAGAGGGAAATACTTATTCACCCCCTCTTAGTGTTTCCAACATATTTCTATGGACTTCATCACTGGGTTGCCTTCAATATAGGGCAAGGACTATGTGTACGTAGTGGTGGACCAGCTAAACTAAATATGCCCATTTCTTCGTGATTCCTTATAGGAGCTAACTGTCTTAGGCGGCAGGGTTGTTTTTCAGGGAGATTTTCAGGCTGCATGGTTTGCCCAAGACCATAGTCAGTGATTGGGATAGCAGGTTCATGGGCAGATTCTGGCAAGAGCTATTTCGGTTGGTAGGGACAGAGCTCACCCCTAGTACGATCTATCACCCACAGACAGATGGACAGACGAAGATTGTGAACAAGTGGCTTGAGGGGTACTTGAGGAACTATGTGGTAGGCTAGCAAAGAGCATGGGTGAAGTGGTTTTCATTTGGGCAAGTACTGTTACAACAATTTGTACCACATGTCGATTGGAATATTGCCATTCAAAGTATTGTATGGCTACAATGCATTATCCTTTGCAGATGTGGTGTTCGGTGGCAATTGGGGCCCCATGGCCAAATATTGGATCTAGGAGTGCCAGGATATCCTCAAAGCACTCAAGGACAACTTGTGCACAACTCAGAACAGGGCAATTTTTTGTAGATCGTCACCAGGTAGAGAGGAGCTTCGAGGCGAGAGACCTATTCTACTTACACTTGCAACCATACATACAATCTTCCCTCAAGTAGAAGGGAGCAAAAAAGCTCAAGCCCCGGTTTTATGCACCCTACATGATTGTCATGAGGGTAGGAGAGGTTGCATATGAGCTAGAGCTTTCGGAGGAAGCAAGATCCACAACATTTTTCATGTGTCTTTCTTGAAGAAGGTAGTGGGACAGCAAGTTACTACTTAACATTTTTCATGTGTCTTTCTTGAAGAAGGTAGTGGGACAGCAAGTTACTACTTCATCTGAGCTACCTCCCTTGGATGAAGAGGGGCACCTAGTGTTAATTCCTGAGGAGATATTGGAGGTGTGGGAGAGAAGATTGAGAAGCAAGGTCATCAAAGAATACCTTGTGCGGTGGAAATATTTACCCCCAGAGGGTGCTACTTGGGAGGTGGAGAAGATTCTGAAACACCTAGGAGTTAAATTGCTTGAGGACAAACAATTTTAGGTGGGGAGGACTTAATGTCCTCACCATTTTAATCAACATTACATTCTGCCCAATTTTGACAATTTTGGTCAATTTTGCTAAATTGGTGGCAAAAGGGTAGTTCCAATATGTTATGTTTTTATAAAAGGGTGGGAATCGGGTCAACCCAATGTAAAATTAAAAAGGGGACCCACAAAGGAGAATTATAAAAGGAGGAAAAGGGTTCATTCTGAAGGTTACCAAATTGATCATTTCTCTTATTATAGTTTGCTCAAGAACTCAATAGAGTTCACCTGGAGGGTTTCAAGGGAAATTCTCTAACCAGTTTCGGTACAATCCAATTGGTATCCTAGATGGACTCCCAATTTCAGTGGACGAAATTGCCACTCTAGTTGGGTTTATTGTTGGAACAAATTACACATTTCATTTACAAGAGTTGAAGGAAAAATTACTTGTAGAGAGAAAGGGCATTTAGAGAAGGGTCAAATTTCCTTGGCTAGCCTAGCTATTTATTGAGGGACCGAATTTGTGGAACAAGGCAGGCTACATTCTTAAGGGGCTGAATTATTTGGTGGACCAGGGAACCCAACAACATCTTAAAACTGTGCATGCCAAGCCACCCCTTTGCAGGCCGAGTTAATTGTTTTCCCAAGAGCTGAATTCTCTTGCCACATACGGCTACGTTAAGGAATTTATTTGGGGGAGCTGAATTCGTTGTGTGGGCCAAAATTCTTCCTCTTACCAGGCTGAGTTAGTGAATTTTCCAAAGCTGGATTGATAATTTCTCAAGGAGGCCGACTACACTGGTGTCGGTCGATTTCTCTCCATAGAGGGCCAATTTCTTGCAATGGTGCCCAGAATTTTGTGCAGGAAAAGGTATTGGTTACCTCGACAGTTTTGTGGTGGGAATCAATTTCTTCGTCAAGGCCAAGTTTCCCTTCCTTCAGTGGGAGTACTAGCCCAGATCTATTGTCAAAGTGGCTGAGTTCGAACTTCATGTGGGCCAAGTTTCCTTTTTGTGGCTGAACTGTTTATCGTGCAAAGGAGCAGAGATATTTTCTAGGGAGACCTAATGGGGTTGAGCACCTTCAGAAATTTAAAGCCCAGGTTCTCTCTCTTTTTGTAAAGCACTTTCCACCTCATTGAAATAAAAATATATTTCTATTGGGGAGTTAGTTTTTGAGTGTATTTAATTGCTATAACATAGTTTCTAGTTTGCATACAAAATGTTTGTGAAAATTCCTAAATGAGCTTGGCTCTAATAGACTTGGGTTTTTGATAAGTTTTGCATGTAAATTATTTGTTGAAAGTCTGCTACAAGGGTTGTATGAACTTTGAAAAAAATTGTGCAAGTTTCTACCGATAGTACATTACATACTTCATAATTGTATGCTTGATTCAGGTGCCTTAGCAATTGTTATGCCATTAAAAGTCATGCATCAATTAGAGATTGACATCACTAGACCTTATAAGAATGTGTAACATTTTGATTCCAAGTCTATCCCTGCCCATGGTCTTATTAAAGATATGAAGGTATCTATGGCAGCTAACAAGGATATATTTATGTTGATGGACATTATAATCATTGATGTGCTTGATGCCTAGGGTATGCTACTATCAAGAAAATGGTGTGGTTCAACGGGTGCCAATTGCAAATGGATCTATCATATGCTACTATTCCCAATTCTGATGGGATACCTTTTGTGTTATGTGGGGAACCTCAAATTCCTGATCATGTTGAATATATTGAGCCCTTCCCTTTCCGTACCTTTAATAACAATAAGGCCATGATTAGCAAAAACCCGAAAATTGTGAGTCAAAAACCTACTAGTGAATCCCCAAAGTCAAAGAGGTCTGCCATATTAAGAAGTCTAACACAAGGCCGACCATTATCAAAAAGAAATGGGTTGAAAGACCGAAGAGGGAATTGTGAAAATTCCTAGATTTAACAATCTCAGGAATCCTATTGCAACCAACTGAATCTACTTCACCTAGATTGTAAATTACATTACAAGCTTATTTCAGAGTTCTTCTTGAAACATTGAAGTAAAATACTGAAGCAGCCTACACCAAATTAAATACGATTTTGAAATATAGAAATTGAGCAAGTAAATAGAAACACATAGGACACTATTATTTTTGGACAAATGTCC
Organism: Pinus taeda; assembly: GCA_000404065.3. Lineage (NCBI taxonomy): Eukaryota > Viridiplantae > Streptophyta > Pinopsida > Pinales > Pinaceae > Pinus > Pinus taeda. The sequence goes on along the minus strand of APFE030642102.1, from coordinate 115,530 downwards.
CCGGAAAAACCCAATGTGGGAAAACCAGTGCAACAACTTTGAGGGTTTTATTATTATTAAGCAGTAGCAAATCATAAATACATCTGTGAATACCTCACGAGGTTATTGAGTTACAGAGAGAAATACTAGCAGAAGCTTTGTAAAATAACCTCACACAATCACTGAGAAAAAGTCTCAGCTGATTCGGCTGCTGGATGCGGTGCCCCTAGCAAGCCCTGTGCTATCTTTGCGTTGCCTCTATGTTGTCCGAGCGTCAACCCTCTCAGGCACAACGTCATCCAACTAGGGAATCAATCAGTAGCCCAGGGTCATTGCTCTCAGCTTCCCGGTCTCACACCCGACTTCCGGTTGTTGAAAATGACTCACTGCTTTGATTTTCGACTTTCTCTCTCTTCCTCTGGGCTGCTTCTGCGTGGCCCTTTTGGCACCTTCATCAGCCTCTACATCAAGGCTACTAGATCACTCTCTGTTGATGATTTTCCGACTGATAATCTCACTTTCTCTCCGAATGCTATCCCTGCACCTCTGCTTCAAGAAATCTCCTCAATCAATTTTCTTCCTAAGAACTTCTCACTTCAGGAAAATCGATATCCTTGATCTCTCAATGTGTTTTCCAAATGACCCTCAAGCCCCTTCTTATATCTTCCTGTCGGACAACCAACGGCCTAGATTAAATCATAATCAAAGGCTCAGATCATTTTGGCTTGATCTGTGTCTTTTTTTACAAGTTTCATCCTTGATTAGATTAATACCCATTAATATTTTAATTTTCCTAAGTTTAGACTTAGGAACCCCATTAAAAATATTAATTATTTTAATAAAATCACTTTTGGATGGAGTTTCCTAAAACACTTTATGGGTTCTTTGGAATACATGTGCCCAAGCCTCCCTACAAAATTTGAGGCTTAGAGCACATTTGATGCTACCCCAAATCAACACTCCCTCTTAGCGAGGGGTGTGTTCTTGCAATACACTACTACTGCACATTGCTCTGACTTTGAAGCATCTTCCTCTGCGTTGTTGATGTTTGACGTACTATACACCAACTACTGCATTGTTGTTGCAATTGTATGGTTGCCTTTGACATTGCCATTGCCAATACTACATTTGTACTACAACTCCCTCTCAAATGTTGCATCTGTTATGCTGCTAACACTGCATCTGTATTGCAACTTAGTTGTTGAGAGAAGCAACTGAAAACACCCAAAACTAGACAAGTATCCAGTGGATACACATCAGTGCTGAAAGCCTGAATGCTGCTAGTCCCACGCTCTCTTCTAAAGCCACTGCATTGTTGAAGCTCTGCACTTTGTCTCCATGCGCTGTTGCCTCTCTACTCTGTGCTGCTCAAGTTCTAGCGCTACTAACTACTGGATCTGTTGCTCCACCACTCCATGGTTTCAACTGAGAACTCCTCCATCTCGCTACTACTGATCATGGGATCCCGTAGCAAGGTGATGATCCAAGAGGTGGGCTCCTCAAGGATCCTGCCCATCTGTAGCTCTATCGAACTACAATTCTATATCAGCCCACCTCCCTCCTGGAGTTATCTTTCCTGTCATGGCGAACTCATCCTCCTGTTTTATCTTTGTGGCTGCAACCTTAGGATCGTGCTTCTCATCCTTGTCCTTTTTCTTCAAAGGACACTGGGATGCATAGTGGCCCATCTCGCCACATCTAAAGAATTTCACCTTGGAGACGTCTTTCTTTCATCTTTGTTGCTCTTGTTGTCCCTTCGATGCAAGGGTTGTGTTATCCTCCTCCTCTACTTTGGGCTTTGATCCACTACTGCTGCTACTCCCGTCAAGTTTGACCTTGAGCAGGTCTCTGCTCAGGTCTTCTTGTTTCAGAGCTACCCACATCTCGTCCCAATTTGGCAATGTTGCTCTGCCCAGGATGCTCTGGACAAAGACTTGCCATTCATCCGAGACAGAATTTAGAGCTAGTCTCACTAACTCCAAATCTTGAGGTGTATGCCATGTAGCTAACAACTCATCATGGGTCTCCTTCAGTTTCATGAGGAATGGATCCACACGTTCTCCCTTCTGCATTTGTGCAGATCTCAACTTCTGTTCTAAGTACATCTTCCGTTGCTTGGAAGATCCCTGATATAGTGTGGCGGCTGGCCAAGGCATCCCACATCTCCTTAGCAGTCCCTTTGCTAGCAATGTGGTACACCATGTGATCCTTGACTCCATCTAGGATCACCCTTTTCACCTTAGCCATCTCAGCTCTGTACTTTTTCAGCGGATCTGAATCCCCAGGCTCAGCTACCACATTATCAACATACGTCTTGAGGGCATGCTCATCTAGAAGGAAAGACATTTGAGCCTTCCAGATGGAATAGTTGGAAGCCCCTTCCAACTTATCATGATCCCTCAAGCCACTGGTTGCCATATCCTCTGAACATGTTGAATAACTCCCTCTTTCTCCCTACTGCATAGCTCCTAGGTTGCCTTACGCATTCCCTTATGGAGCTCGTAAGCTGCTACTCCCCTGTTGCTCAGCAAATGGGAAACACTGATTTCCTCAGCAAGAAATCACTGAGGAAGTATTCCCTCACTATGTGATTTGCTTCTTCCTTCCGACGACTTTTTTGCCCAACACTCAGCTTGCAGAAAACTGCATCCCTCTAGCTCTGCGTAGCTTCCTTTGCCTCAGAAAATTCTCGATCTGACAGTCTTACCTCTCTATCAGCTCACTCAGAGAGACACCCACGAAAATACAACCCTCCTGGCTAGAATTGCGCAATTCCTCAGGGGAATCGAACTGTTTCTTACTGCAGCAAGTCAGCCCTTCTTCAGTGTTAGATCTGCTCTTCCCTATTTCACATCAATCGCTCTGATACCATGTGAAAATTCCTAGATCTAACAATCTTAAGAATCCTATTGCAACCGACTGAATCTACTTCACCTAGATTGTAAATTACATTACAAGCTTATTTTAGATTTCTTCTTGAAACATTGAAATAAATTACTGAAGCAACCTACACCAAATTAAATATGATTTTGAAACATAGAAATTGAGCAAGGAAATAGAAACACATAAGACACCGTTATTTTTGGACAAATGTCCCCGGAAAAACCCAATGCGGGAAAATTGGTGCCACAACTCTGAGGGTTTTATTATTATTAAGCAATAGGAAATTCTGAATACATCTCTGAATACCTCACAGGGTTATTCATTTACAGAGAGAAGAAATATTGGCAGAAGCTTTGTGAGATTACCTCACACAATCACTGAGAAAAAGTCCTAGCTGATCCAGCTATTGGATGAGGTGCCTTTGGAAGGCCGTGCATTATCTCTGCCTGCCTCTACGTTGTCCCAGTGTCAACCCTCTTAGGCACAACAGTGAATCAATCAGTAGCCCAGAGTCACTGCTCTCAACCTCCCGGTCTCACACACCGACTTTCGGCTGCTGAAGCTGACTCACAGCTCTGATTTTCGACTTTCTCTCTCTCCCTCTGCAGTGCTTATGTGTGGCCCTTCTGGCCCTGCCTCAGCCTCTGCGTCAAGGCTACTGGATCACTCTTTGCCTCTCTCTGCTGATGATTCTCCAGTTGAGAATCTCACTTTCTCTTTGGAAGTTATCCCTGTCCCTCTAGTGCAAGAAATCTCCTCAATCGGTTTTCTTCTTGAGAACTTCTCACTTCCAAAAATTCGTTTTCCTTGATCTCTCAGTGTATTTTCCAAATGACCCTCAAGCCCCTTCTTATATCTTCCTATTGGACAACCAACATCCTAGATTAAATCATAATCAAAGGCTCAAATCGTTTTGGCTTGATCTGTGTCTTTTTCTAGAAGTTTCACCCCTGATTAGATTAATACCCATTATATTTTTATTTTCGTAAGTTTAGACTTAGGAACCCCATTAAAAATATTAATTATTTTAATAAAATCACTTCTGGGTGGAATTTCCCAAAACGTTTTTTGGGTTCTTTGGAATAATGTGCCCAAGCCTCACAAAATTTGAGGCTTAAAGCACACCGATGCTACCCCAAATCAATAGGAATACCATGTAGGTGACCTTGTATTGGTTGATAAAGACCCGATTCCTAATAGGATCCTTGGAAAATTGTAATATTCCTCATGGAAGATTTCAAAGATAACAAAGACAAACCATAGCATTCACAATGAAATTTTATTCAGTAAGGAACATGTAAACAAAAATTTCTCATAAACACCCAAATGGCCAAATTTTATTAATGAAATATGTTGGAGTACAAGAAGTTGGATGAGGTGCACTTGGGCTTGCACAAGGAAAGCTACAAACCTCAGGTGGATGATACAAAAGTGCCCAGCTACTGTGATTTTTGTTGCTCCCAGAATACTGCGTTGCCCTGTCAAAACTGCACTGCTAGCTGACTTCGGCCCCTGATTTACCCCCTCAAAACAACCCAGAAATTTCACCAACTTTGAGGATGTACTCCTCTCCAAAAACCTAGAAAAACCCAGAAAGGGTTTTGCCTAGTTTTAACTTGCCAATTTTGACCCCTTGGGGATTAGCCCTCCTCCAACACTGGAACTCACTGCTTGTCACTGAAAACTGCTATAACTTGTTGCCACAAAGCTGGAAACCTCCCCAAATCAGTCTCCCAACAATGTCTCCACAACCCAGCTCCCCAATCCTCTGGTTAATCCTCCAACCAAGTGACCCCCTCTAGTGACTGCGCAATCGTGAGTGAGGATGATGCAAACTCTTCGACCAGCAGCTCGAAGTGGGTGTTTGACTGGCTTTCCTGCTGCAAATTCTCCTCTACAAAGTGGGAGCTCGATATGGATCAAGGAAGCCTTCCTAGGGTGGCACTCGAAGTCCACCAAAGAGAGGGATGAGCTTCACTCCTTGGGAAGCTCTTGTGCTGAACAACACTTGTAGCTTAGCTAAACAACCAAAGAAACAATGAAATTCTCAAATGATCAAAAGGCTCCAATTGTTGCTCACTTCCTCCTATTTATGCTTGTTGGGCCCTACGTGTGTCCCATCAAATATTTTGATCCCTACTTAGGAAAATCGAATTGCCTTCATGGGGTGCGTATTTTTGAGTGGGTGAGTGGCCCCCACAATCCACTAAAAGAACATCGACCCCCTTTTCCTAAGTTCTTCATCAAATTTGCTTATAGACAAAAATAACAAAATTGTCATAAATTGATTTTCTCCTCACCTTGGGAAAATTATTAGGAAGGGACATTATATTCCTCCCCTCCTGGATGTTGCTTGTCCCCAACAAACTGCAAAACTGGATGCTGCAAGATTTGTTCACTATCCCACGTGGCATCCTCTCCTAGCAAATCCTTCCATTTGACCAGGTACTCCCTGATCACCCTGTTCGTAAACTTCTTCTCCCGAGTCCCCAATATGATCTCAGGGGTCAAGACCAAGTGCCCCTCATCATCTAAGGGAGGCAACTCGACCGCTGCTGTAATATGCTACCCTAATGCCTTTTTGAAGCATGAAACATGGAACACATTGTGAATCTGGCTCTCCTTAAGTAGCTCTAATTCATAAGCCACTTCTCCCACCTTCCGGACCACCTTATATGACCCATAAAACCATGGGTGAAGCTTCTTTGCTCCTTTTTGCTTGAGTGAAGATTGCCTGCATGGCTGTAGGAGTAAGTAGACCATGGCCCCTACCTCAAAGTGCCTCTCCACCCTGTGTTTATCAGTATATACCTTTTGTTGATTCCTAGCTCTCTTGAACCCAATCCTTTGCCCTTGGGGCCTTGTTGTCTCCAAACACTATGTCAGAAAAAGAACGTGCATCATACCCATAAAGTGCTTGGAAAGGGGTCATACCAATGGACATGTGATAAGTTGTGTTGTAGCAGAACTCCTCGAGGTGTAGCCACTTGACCCATGCTCTTTGTTGTCCAGTCACGTAGTTTTGCGGTACCCTTCCAGCCACTTGTTCATGATCTTTGTTTGCTCCTTGGTTTGGGGGTGATAGCTAGAGCTGGGTGTCCCCCTTGTGTCAAAACGACCCTAATCCCTTCACCGGTCGCATCACACTCCAACGCAAATGGCCCCCCATGTCAAAACGGACCCAATCCCTTCATCGGACACATCACACTCCAGCATAAATGGCCGCATGAAATCTGGTAAGGCTAAGACCAGACAGCTGCTCATGACCCCCTTGAGGCGCGTGAAGGCCTCCTTTGCCACCTGCGTCCACAAAAAAGCTCCCCTCTTCGTCAAATCCATAAGAGGTGTTGCACGCTGTGAGAACCCTCTCACAAATCTCTGGTAGTACGTACAAATGCCTAGGAAACCCCTCAACTCCGTCACGTTCCTGGGTGTGGGCCAATCTAGAATTGCTCGAATCTTCTCCTAATGCACCTTCACTCCATCCTCCCCAAGCACATGCCCTAAATACAACATCCCTGTTAGCCCAAACTCACATTTGGACAACTTCACATACAACTACTGCTCCTCAAGTATGTGGAGCACCTCCTCCAAATGCTAAAGATGCTCCTCTCATGTTCTGCTGTAAATAAGTATGCCGTCGAAGAAGACTAGAACAAAACGTTTCAACTTTCTACGGAACACGTGATTCATACAAGGCTAGAATGTGGCTAGAGCATTAGTTAGCCCAAAGGGCATCACCAAGAACTCAAAGTGTTCATAATAGCAATGAAAAGCAGTCTTCGGGATTTCTTGCTCCCTCATGCGAATTTGGTGGTACCCTAAGCACAGATCTATCTTAGAGAAGTATTTAGCTCCCCTAAGCTTGTCCATCAACTCATCTATGCACGGATTGGGGTACCTATTCTTCAAGGTCTTTTTATTGAGAACCCAGTAGTCTATGCACATGCGCAACGTCCCATCTTTCTTCTTCACCAGCACCATGAAAGAAGCAAATGGTCTTGAGCTAGGCCCGATGTGCCCCAACCTCAACAACTCCTGAATGGCCCACTTTATCTCATCCTTATAGGCCTTCGGGTGCCTATAAGGGGTGGTGATGATTGCGTTCACCCCCTCCTCTAGCTCAACGGTGTGCTCAAATCCATGGTCTAGCGGTCTACTTGGTGGAAATTCCCCAAAAACACCCTGGGGCCTGGTGCTTCTCCAACAGGGCTAGTATATCTGGATGTATGACCTGTGTCTTCGTCCCCAACTCCAAAATCCGTAGCTCAATTTCCCACTCCACATCTCCATGGAGTAGATTTGCCCCCATCCGGTGGGCTGAAACTGTCTGAGGGGATAAGAGTGCATTCCCCTCAGTATTACCGGCTTCCCATCCGGACCCTGGAACTCCATCTCAAGCTTCTTCCAATTAGTCGTGACCTTCCCCAATGTGTATAACCACTAGACACCCAACACCATATTGTTGTCTAGGACATCAACCACAAAGAAATGGTCAGTGAGTGAGTAGTTCCCCATCTTCAAGGTTAACCTGGGTACGTACTTGGTACACTGCATGGTCCGGTTTTTAGGTATCAAAACTGAGAACCCCTCAAATGTAGCTGTATGGATGCCCCTACGTTCCACCATTTGGGCATCAATGAGATTGTGGGTGGCCACGCTGTTAACCAGGACTGGCACACGTCCCTATACAGTCCCCTTGATCCTGAGTGTCAAATATTTCGACACACCCCGGAGTGAATTGAGGACTCTCCTAGTTGGGGAAAACGACCCTCCTCTAGGTGGTGGTGGTGGTGGCCCTCCTAATGATGGTCCCCCCTCATCTCCTGGCTCCTCTCCTACCTCAGACTCCTCCTCCTCAAGCTCACTATCTGAGAACACCTCGATGAAATGGGCTTTTCCCTTGGTGCACTTGTGCCCTGGTGCCCAAGGCTCCTGGCACGTGAAGCACAATCTCCTCCTCCTGAGGCCCCTTCGGATGTCATCATCCAGCTGGCTACGTCCTCGATCTCTCTGTGGTGGCCTCGCATCTTTGTTCCCTGATGGGGCTATGGGTCTTACAAGAACAAAAGCACGGCTCTTGGGCACTGCATCAATCATGTCTCAGGTCCTAGAAATGGCATCATGTAGTGATGTGGGCTTGTAAGCCCTCACCCAGCCACGCAGAGGCTTAGCAAGCCCCTCCACAAACAACATGATTAGTCGTGCCTCCGAAATATCTGTCACAATCACTGCAAGTCTCTGGAACTTTGTAATGTAGACCTCTGTGCTGCCAGTCTGTCTCAAGTGGGCCAGCTGTCAGAAGTGTAGCTCCGGATCCATCCTTTCAAACCTCTCCAACAGTCTCCTGGTGAACTCTGTATAAGTGGTGATGTGAAGGTGCCCCAACGTGATCAACCCATGATACCACCACTCCTGGGCATCACCCTCGAAGTGAAGGGTGGCAAAGCATATGACATCATCTTCCCTCATGGGATTCAGGTGAAAGTATGTTCAAGTTTTTGGATCCACGCCCTAGCTGAGCTCTTTGTTGACCTATCGAAATTTGGGAGTGTAATATTCCCCGATAGCTTTGCACATCTTTGTTGGATGCTTCTCCCCTATAGTGGCCTCTATAGCCCCATTAGCACGCCTCTCCTTGAGGTGGATGTACTCTCCAGAAGACATCACCCTCTTAATCCGGCCATCCAACCCCTCATACTCATCAATGCCTGATGCGACAGAATGTACCAAATCCGCAACTGGGTCTGGCTATCTCTCTAGCTCAGCCTCCTCCATTAAATGAGGCATTGTGGTGTTTGTGGAAGCTAATAGGTACGACTACCTCCTCTTGCTCTAGAACCCCCTTCACCTTGAATTTCTCCCTCCGACCTTCCACCCATCTGCAGCCCCATCACCTGCTGCATCATGTCCATCATCAACTGCCCTTGCCTCATCATCTGTTGGTTGGTCCTCAATAGCTCCTTTAAGACCTGGTCTATGTTCCTCTGTCTGGGTTGCTCATTCTCTTCCTGGTTCTCCATATGGCCTCTGATGTTATCCACTTCAATGTTTGAAAATGGGTCTAACCCCTCTTCTCTACCTCGACCCTGCCTCTGCCTCTACCACGACCTCTCTTGAAAACTAGTCCTTGGTATCTCAGTGGCATCACCCACTCTAGCCAAGAACATGCTCTGATACCACAGTAATATTCCTAATGGAAGATTCCAGTGATAACAAAAACAAACCATAGCATTCACAATGAAATTTTATTTAGTAAGGAACACGTAAACATAAATTTCTCATAAACAATGACACCCAAATGGGCAAATTTTATTAATCAAATATGTCGGAGTACAAGAAGTTGGATGAGGTGCACTTGGGCTTTCACGAGGCAAGCTACAAGCCTCAGGTGGATGATACAAAAGTACCCAGCTACTTTGATTTTTGTTGCTCCCAGAATACTGCGTTGTCCCCTGAAAACTACACTGCTTGCTAGATTTGGCCCCTGATTTACCCCCTCAAAACAACCCAGAAATTTATGCAACTTTGGGGATGTACTCCTCTCCAAAAACCCAAAAAAGCCTAGAAAGGGTTTTTCCTGGTTTTGACCTAGCAATTTCGACCCCTTGGGCATTGGCCCTCCTCCAACACTGGAACTCACTGCTTGTAACTAAAAACCACTATAACTTGCTGCCACATGCTGGAAACCTCCCCAAATCAGTCTCCCAGCAATCTCTCCACAACCCAGCTCCCCAATCCTCTGGTTAATCCTCCAACCAAGTGACCCCCTCTAGTGACTGCACAGTCCTAAGTGAGGATGACACAAGCTCTTTGACTAGTAGCTCGAAGTGCGTGTTTGACTGGCTTTCCTGCTGCAAATTCTCCTCTACAAACTGACAACTCGATATGGATCAAGGAAGCCCTCCTAGGGTGGCATTCGAGGTCCACCGAAGAGAGGGATGAGCTTCACTCCTTGGGAAGCTCTTGTGCTGAACAACACTTGTAGCTTAGCGAAACAACAAAAGAAAAAATGAAATTATCAAATGATCAAAAGGTCCCAAATGCTGCTCACTTCCTCCTATTTATGCTTGCTCCCTTGGGCCGCACGAGGGTCCCATCAAATATTTCGATCCCTACTTAGGAAAATCGAATTGCCTTCATGGGGTGCGTATTTTTGGGTGGGTGAGTGGCCCCCACAATCCACTAAAAGCACATCGTCCCCCTTTTCCTAAGTTCTCCATCAAATTTGCTTATAGCCAAAAATAACAAAATTGCCAAAAATTGATTTTCTCCTCACCTTGGGAAAATTATTAGGAAGAGACATTACAAAAAATGAGTGTGGGATAGTTTTACCTTCATTGGTGAAAGGGAGTTGCCTAGCGTTTTTTGATGGAAAGTGACATTAAACACACATGGTAGTTAGTTGCATTGCATATTCTATGAGCATTCTAACATCTTGCATTTCATTTTATGTTCAATGCTAGAATAGATTGTATTTAACATAGAGTTTATTTTTTGTATGGATTTATTATCTTCATATAAAATATGGGTGGTATCCTACACCCAGTGAACATATTCCGAAACAGATTAATTGTAATGTGCATGTTACAAGTTTGTGAGCCTAGGGATTGGTGGAGTTCTCATGAACTCCCTGTTCGAGCTATTGGATCATGCTTTCTGCAATGAGCTCATGTCCCCGAGTTGGAGCTAGATGTTACCCAACAAATTGGGTAAGCCATAGGGGAAAACATTTTTCCTAACCTTTGATAGCTAGTCGATCAGCCAAACAACTAGTAGCCCCTACCAAACACCATTAGTCGATGTTATGCCATGTATCTCCGCCACTTGCATCATCCATGTGCTTTTCACCCATTCGACACTAGCACTTGGATGAAGGTGGGCTACCATTCAAAAGATACTTTGATCATTTTGCAATTTGGTGCCTATACTTGTTTGATTTTGGGCATTTAGTATGGATTATGGGGTGATCTAGAAGATTGACATATTTTGATTGTAATCTTGTTCTCTCACCTTAGTTTGTGGGTTAATCTTTGATCCTAGTCCAATGGGACCTCCCTTAAGGCCATTTGAGTATAGGAGAGGCACTACCTAGGAAGCATTGATAGACATAACATAGTTCCATCTTCCCATATGTCATAATTAACACCTTCCATCTTACATTACAATCCCATATCTCACCTCCATTCTTCGAGTTCAACTTTCCATTAATTCTTAGGGATTTGGCACTCATATGTCCACATACCTTGAGTAGGGCCCAAAAAATTAGTCCTGGGAGGTTCATGTAGCTAAAAGAAAGAGAAAGAGGATATCATGGCTACAATAAAATAAGAGAAAGAAACATCAAAGTGCAAAAGATAGCCAATGACAAAATTATTAGCACATGGGCAATAGCCTAGTATGAGCTCTACCTCACTCATATGGCCATCACCCAGTTCCTAAGCACTTGTTGCTCCACTACATCTAAAAGGAACCCTTGCATGAGCAATAAAATGACTCATATTAAAGGGGTAATACAATTGCTACATCATACAAAGAAAACTCTAATTGTTGAGCTATACGCAATAATACAAGGAAAAAATGAAGAAGTAAGAGCCACACAAGAGGGATGGAAAAAAAGGTTGAGATACTAACTCATGAAACCATGAATGCTCTTTCCTAACATCTATACACTCAAGATGTGGACACCCTCATCAGTTGGTCCTTTGGCCATGACACTTGGCCATGAAGCCTTATCCCCTCCGTTACCATCATTATTATTCACTAACACCTATCAATTGAAGTGTGGACCAGGGAACTATTAATTCCCCTTAGGGGCTGGAAGCACCTACCCTTAGAGTGAAAATTCCCTGATTGCAACTACTAGAAATTTATCTCCTAACAATTTTGCAATTTATTTGTTTTTACGCCAAGTATTGATAAATTCACAATTGCAATCTTCACCAAAAATAAAATATGTTGCAGAAAATAAACTAGAAGCTGAGAAAATAATGCACATACATAATAAAATAGACACCAATATTTTGGACTAATAGTCCTTGGAAGAACCCTGAAGGGAAAACCAGTGTAGTATATGAGGGCTTATTTTATTATTATGCAGAAGTAAAATCTGAGTTCAAGAATTTGGATGCCTTACTGGCAATTGCCAAGCAGATAATTTGGAAAAATTTATGGGAAATAATTTTCTCCCTCTTCAAATCAACTAGGCTCCTTTTGGCCTGCTCACATTGCTTGCTGGATGCTCGCACTATTGGCCTGTGCAAGTTTGGACAGCCCTGAAGCTACTTCCAACTCGATTGTCTAACTTCCCTCTACCTCTGGAAATGACTCACTTTGCCTTCCGAGTGGTCTCCTAGTCTTCAACAATTGAATTGATCTCTTCCTGGCACTCGCACAGGGGTTTTTGGCTCACTACACTACCTGGACAACTTTTCTGCAGAATAATTCTTCCTCCCTCTTTCCTGCCTCTCTGGCACTCGAAATCTGCTAGGAAATTCCTCTATAGTTCTCTTTGTTGCTCCCTCAATCACCGATGCTCCTCCACTAGCTCAAATTCTTCCCTTATTGAGTCACTGTGCACTAGGGAATTCACATTGCCTAGATAATTCACTCTCCCTCTTGTATTTCTCTCCTCATCCCATCATTTTGTTCTTATAATCTCTCGTTGGAGTTTCAATGGCCATGATTAGATCCTCATCAATAGTTAAGATCATCTTAGACTCTATCCATGTGAGTCTCTAGAGCATTCTCAACTATCCTCAATTAATTCCCATTAATTAATCAATTTTCATAAGTTAATTTAATTGAGATGTTTCACAAGCTTATCTCACAAAACATTTTCTAAGTTTTGAAGATCTCGTGTTCCCTAGCCTCTTAGACACAACTCGAGACTAGGACATTTGTCTGATGCTACAAAAACTAACACTCCACTTTAGCGAGGTAGGTGTTCTCTCCACCAATACTACTCTCTTGTACCTAGATAGTCTTGTGTTGCTGATGTTTGACTAGCCTCCTCCACTTCTCTAAGCTGACCAATCCCCCTGTCACTGGAAATCACTGTGAAGATAATATTGTCCACCATGCTACTGTGCAAACTCTAATCTACTCATATTGCCAGTGTTATTTCTCTGCTACCATCTCTGCATTGTTGCTGCAACTACTACAATAATGAGTCTAATTTCCCCAAATCTTGAAGCACTAGCTTCCATGGGGCTACTCCCTCTAAAGCCAGACTCCCTTTGAGTCTCAATCTCGCTATGGGAAATATCTCTGCTCCCTGCTGGCAATTTGTATTGTCCTTCTGCACTGGAAACTGGACTGCGTAGCTCTGTGTTGGGAATCTTTTGGCTGAAACTGCACCTGCATCCTGCGACTAACCAATCCTCACTGTCCATGTCACTTCAACTAGTTTTGCAACTGTCTCGCGTGTACTGATTGCAACTAGTTATGCAATTGTCATCTGACTGCATCCTACTAACACTGTGTCACTGCAGCTAGCTCTACACTGTCTCATGTGTATTGACTGCAACTAGGTTTGTTGACACTAAATTCTACTATTGTGATAGTGTGGGCCCTTGTAGCAAAGGTGATGGTCCCACTGCAACAGTATGGAACTAATCTGACTGATTTCCTTGTTGCAACAACGTTGGACTTTGCCCAACTTGATATGCATAGGTATCAAGCTTCTCCTCCACCTGGAGGTATTGCTCCTATCAATGTAAACTCCTCCAACCTAGTGATTAGTTCATCAATCTTTGTCGAAGCTATTGTCTGCTCCTGCTTCTTGTCTTTCTTCCTCTGAGGACACTGCATGACATAGTGAACATACTCACCAAACCCGAAGCACTTGATCTTCAACATATCTTTCTTCTTTCTCTCTCCTCGACATATCTGACTGCATCCTACTAAAACTGTGTCACTGCGGCTAGCTCTGCACTGTCTCATGTGTATTTACTGCAACTAGCTTTGTTGACACTAAATCCTACTATTGTGATAATGTGGGTCCCTGTAGCAAAGGTGATGGTCCCACTGCAACAATATGCAACTGATCTAACTGATCTCCTTGTTGCAACTGCATTGGACGTTGCCCAACTTGATATGCATAGGTATCAAGCTTCTCCTCCACCTAGAGGTATTGCTACTATCAATGTAAACTCCTCCAACCTGGCGGTTAGTTCATCAATCTTTGTTGAAGCTATTGTCTGCTCCTTCTTCTTGTCCTTCTTCCTCTGAGGACATTGCGTGACATAGTGAACATACTCACCAAACCCGAAGCACTTGATCTTCGATATTTCTTTCTTCTCTCTCTCTTCCCATTTAGCCTTGTCTCCGAATAGGACCCTTCTTCGCCTTTCCATTGGATGCAAGGGCTACATTTTCCTCATCCTCCTCCTTCTGTTTTTGTCCCTAACTGTTGCTACTCGCAGTGCTATTCGCAAGGCTGAGTCTAATCTCCTCCTGAGTGAAGTCACTCCACAGGCGATCACATCTAGTAGTGTATCTCACCTAGAAATAACTTGGACAAAGGTATGCCACTCCTTGGTGAAACCATTGAGAGCTATTGTGACTAGCTCGTTATTTGATGGTTTTTCTCCAATCGCTGCAAGTTCATCTCTGACATTTTGAATCCTAGTGAGGTAGGGTGCAATGCCTTCTCCCCTTTTTTAATATCCCCAATTTTGTGAGCATGGGAGTCACTAAGGAATTTTGCCTAATTTTAGTAATATTAAATAAAAAGGGGCAAATATTATTGGAGAAAGGCGGTCAATATTATTTTATTGGGGAATAGCATAAAATTATTATTTTATTAAAATGGCGACAAAAGTAACTTAGTGAAAAATAACCCCCACCAATAAAATAATATTAAAAAGGAGTTTAGAAGCTTGAGGAGAAATTATAAAAGGAGGATGGACTCATTTTGTGGATTATCTTTTGGCTATTACACTTCATATTTCATTCTCTCTTGGAGTTGTTTAGCGCAAGAGCTAGAATGATATTTAGCACCAAGGATTCCAAGTGGAATTCCACGCTCATTTCAGAGAACTTTGAGTGTCTCCCTAGTGAGGTAATTTGGGAGTCTAATTGAGGGCTTCCCTTGAGCTTCATTGCAAGAGTTGCCCAGCTATGCATAGTTCCTAAGCGCAGAAGGATTTCATGGAGCATTATTTGTAGCAACAACAGTGGGTTAGAGGATTCAGTTTTTCATAGAGAGATTTTCCCTCATTGGAGTTGGAGTTTGGTGGCATTGTGTAGGGCAGAGATTGAGGGAATCTCTAGGGTCAAATTTCTCACTCATTTATGCAGTGTGCAAAGCTCATTAGTTGAAGCTTGCACAGGAGGGAGGAGCAACAGATTTCGGGAGAGATTGGGGTTGGAGAGAGCCTCTTTTAGAGGATAATTTGCGTAGAGTTTGGGGGGGCTATACTGATTTTTGGTAGCTTGGGAGGTACTCCAAGACCTAGGGTTCGGGGTTTGAAGGTTTGAGCGCCACAAAAGTGCTTTGTGGGCTTGGAACACAAGGTGTGGGATTTGCACCCAAGATGGTGGGTGTGGAACCACGAGGCATTACGATGATTTGACACATGGAGGTGTTAGAGGACCCTAAGAGGAGAAAGGGGTAGTGAAAATCATCGAAATCTGAGCTCTAGAAGTGGAGATTTTGATTTTTCTTTGTGGTTGTTGGGTTTGTACAGGAATTGTTCAAGTCAGCTAGAGTTATTTTATGTCATTTAACAAGTTGTCAAGCCCACACATGTGATTTTTTGGAGCCTTTGTATCGTGTATAAATACAAGGTGATAGGAAACTCATTTGGACATTAATGAGTGCATCTTCCATAGGAAAAGAATCCTTGAGGTAGCCGCAACTCTAAAGAGGAGGTCAAGTATGTTTGGAGATTGTTTGTCATGACTTGGGAGTTTTGTTGTGTTGAGAGATCAATGCTAGTAGAGTTAGGGTTAGATTTCTCTTTCTTGATAATCACTTGTGAATTATGTTGGCTACTTTTACTTCTTTATTAGTTTATCTTTCATCAAGCAATTACCAAATTATGTGTATGAAGATCACAAAAACAAAGGACACAAGATGTATACACTCTACGAGGGAAAAAACCCTATCTAGAGGAAAACCCAGTCAAAATATCTTCTTTCAATAGTTTTCTTGAGACTCTTCAACCTAGACACAGACCTCCTCCAACCACCAAGTCAGCCTCCTCTTCTAGCAACTTCGACCGAGAACTTTAACCTTGAAGCAACAACACTTCAACCCAGAAAATGGAAGCAGCAACAGCGACAACAACTTTGACTTGACAAGAAATACTTTGATATCCTAGAGGAATCCAAATGAAAGAGAGATAGATAGCCAAAATTTTCGATCTTGCCCTTTTCTCCCTTCTCCTCCAACTTCACATTTCTTTTAGCCTCCTTTCCTACTTCGCACTTTTCGAGCTCTTTCTTCTGGATATTGAACTTGTAAGTGAATGCTCCAAATGAATTCGATCTGCTTGTATATATAGGCTCGATGTGAGGTCGAATTTCCTTGTTTGAGGTCGACTTGATCTCCTTGAGTCTGACTTGATGTGGAGGTGTCAAATACCTAATTTGAGTCAATAATAAATCTTTTTACATGATTCAAAAGCCCAAGAAGGGTCTCATAAAATGTACAATGACTCAATATAAATCCGAGTCCATAATGGGGACTTTGACTAATAAAAGATGACCCAAGCATGAAATCCATGCTTTAATAAGTCATTGTAATAATAATAATTTCTTTTTCATTCTTTTGACAAGTACATTACATAATGACTCAAATACATTTATGAAGACCGAACCTAATTACATTCTTCAAAACTCCCTCTTAACTAGGGAGGTATTCATAATAATACGTACAAGTACAAGGAACACTTCAAAACATATGAACTATGAAGAGTTTAGGGACCACAATGCCATGGACTAGATCCCTGACCAGGGCAATGTATCCAAGGTCCTCCAATAGTTTAGGCACTCACGGTGCCATGGACTAGATTCCTGAGCAGGGAAATCTATCTGGGTGGGACTAGGATGGACTAAAGCTTTCAACGTCTCTAGGTACCATCAGGTTACTTGCTAACCATCAACCCAGGGATCCAGGTGCATATCTGAGGTCAGAGCTATATGACCAACGCAACCCTCCATACTTCAGAATCCAAACATCAACAAAAAATGCCGGCTAGATGTCCTCCGAGGTAATGTGTCTTACACACAAAGCCTCAACATATCAAATCTCTCCAGATCAAACAAATCAATGACATCAAGCATGCTTCCAAAACTATGAGAGATTTCTTTGTACAATCACAACCCCAATCAGTGACAAACTTTCAAATACATAAGTAAACACAAACCTTCGGGGGTTTCCTGACATCTTGACCCTACCTTACAATTCATCACAATAGGACTTCGAGGCTTTCCAAACCTTAAAGATCTATGGTTTCAACAACAAACCCTAATTTATCAATACTTCAAAGCTTTGGGATTTCAGACATCACCATTCAACCCTAACAAGTTAGGGTTTTCATAGCCATACCAAAACCCCAAACATGACATCATCAAAGCATCAAACATTTTCTTTAGACTTCATCAATAACCCTAAGTAGGCTAGGGTTTCACACATTATCATCGACATACCCTTAAGTTAGGTTTTTTACAAAGAACCTTTTTAGGGTTCCACAAGAATAATCTAAGATATGAGGAGGGTAGATTTATCTAATGATGAATCACCCAATCAAGAATCTTTATGATTCAAGAGAGCTAGACACGATAATGTTAGTAGTGTAGGATAGTTTATCAAGAATGAACATACCTTTATCATGAAGAGAGAAAAACTTAAAGCTTAAGACATAACTTTTGTTTCTTAACAAACCTTGTAATTCCAATGCTTTGCCTTGAGAGGCCTTCTTCCATAATCCTTGAGTATTCAACAAGCTTTTCCTAAACAAGGAAAATATGAATAGAAATGTGATTAGTATTTAATACAAACAAAACTTAGATAAGGGAATGAAAAAGGTAATACAAGGAGTAAGATACTTATCTTTGGAAAATGGCGAGGGCTCCCTTTCAATCCAATCTCGAGGGATGCCTATAGCTTTATCAAAACAATTCAAAAATGTTTTTCCAAAGCATGTTAAACCTAGAAATCAAAATATAAAGGAAAGCAATTCAAAACTTACAGTAGAAGGATATGCAAGGGATAGAATCTCTAAGAGTTCTTAGCAAATAGGTCTTTGACTTCAGAGCCTTCCATCTTGTTCTTCTTTGGTGAAACTTCTTTGGCAAAGTTTGCTTGATCCCTATCCCTCTTTTATTCCCAGGATTATCAGGACAATCACTTCTATAGTAACCCATCTTGTGACAATTGTAGCATTCTATCTTGAATAGGTCTACCTTCTCTTGGCCCTTTAGACTTCTTGATTTCTCTATAGACTTCTTCACTTGTCCTTTTACTAGATCAAAGACTTTATTCCTTTCGAGGATGAGATCTATCCTCTTCTTCCAAGCATTGTAATTGGATGCTTCTTCTAATTTGCTTTCTCCCTTTATTGTGTTAGACATTGTCCTTGAAGATAGTAAGCTTCTTTCCTTAATAATGTCTCTTATATGATGCTTTGATCAACTTCTTGAGTTTCCTTAGATTCCTTTCAATAGATCCTTAAACTGTCTTTTTCCTCCTTCTTCACCTTAGCTCCATTCTCCAACTTCAATGATGTTGATCCCAGGCCTCTAACAACGTAGCTTTTGTTGTCTCCCAATTCCACTGCATGAGAAGATGGTTCCTTTGATAGAGTGTGAAGTTGTCGACTCTTCCTTATCATATGCCTTGATGCTCCACTGTCAATAATCCATGCATTATCATCATTAAGAGAACCTGTAAGTGCAGCCAAGAACCCTTGACTTTTGACCTTGTTGAATAAGTAGTAGATTTTTTTGTTCCAGCTTCTTGCAGTATTGAATCCCATTCTCATATAAGTTATCATAGAGGGAGTAACCATTTCCTTCAAGCCAACAGAGTGATCTTTAGTCTTCATTGACCTTAGCTCTAATACGATGTTGAGAAATCAATGCTAGTAGAGTTAGGGTTAGATTTCTTTTTCTTGATAATTACTTGTGAATTATCTTCTTTATTAGTTTATCTTTCATCAAGCAATTACCAAATTATGTGTGTATGAAGATCACAAAAACACAAGACACAAGATGAAGGCAGGATGCCAAGGCAAAACTCCTATCTAGGGGAAAACTCAGTCAAAATCTCTTCCTTCAATAGTTTTCTTGAGACTCTTCAACCTAGACACAGACCTCCTCCAACCAAGTCAACTTCCTCTTCTAGCAACTTCGACCTAGAACTTTGACCTTGAAGCAGCAACACTTCGACCTAGCAAATGGCAACAGCAGTAGCAACAACAACTTCGACTTGACAAGAAAGACTTCGATCTCTTACAGGAATCCAAATGAGAGAGATAGAGATAGCCCAAAATTTTGATCTTGCCTTTTTCTCCCTTCTCCTCCAAATTCGCACTTCTTTTAGCCTCCTTTCCTACTTCGCACTTTTCCAACTCTTTCTTTTGGATATCGAACTTGTGAGAGAGTAAGTGAATGCTCCCAATGAATTTAATCTACTTGTATATATATGCTTGAGGTGAGGTCGAATTGCCCTGTTTGAGGTTGACTTGATGTGTAGGTGTCAAATACCTAATTGGACTCGATAATAAAGATTTTTACATGATTCAAAAGCCTAAGAAGGGTCTCATAAAATGTACAATGACTCTAATGACTCAATATAAATCCTAGGAGTCCACAATGGGGACTTTGACTAATAAAAGATGATCCAACCATGAAACCCATGCTTTAATAAGTCATTGTAATAATAATAATAAAAAAAAAATTCATTCTTTTGACAAGTACATTACATAATGACACAAATACATTTATGATGACCGAACCTAGTTACATTCTTCAACATGTTGAAAAGCAGAGAGGCAACTGCATATCGGGAATTGATTTGGGTAGTATTTTGGTGGAGTTTTGTGTGGGTATTCTCTCCTACAGGAAGGTTGTAGCATTGGCTGTGAGGTTCAGGTACGCCCAAGCCTTGTGTGCCTTGCACAGGGGGCCGAAAGGCTGTTCTAAGGAGTAGAACATGCCACAAACCTTAAATCCCTTGCACAAGTAGACGTGGGGGCTTGTTGGGGGTTAGTTATAGCCCAAAACATAGCAGAGGGTGGAGAAATTTGTTTGGAGGGAGGCCGCAACTGTGGAGAAGGCTTGAACGTGAAGGGAAGTTTTGTAGCCCTAAGTAGAGGTGTAGACCTACAACAGTTCATAACAACCCATGAAGGATGAAAAGGTATGAGTTTTGTCGATGGTTTTGTGTTGAGTTTATGCTAGTTGGATAGAAGTTTGTATTGGACATCTTGTGGTTGGTGGAGGGCAACAAGTAGGTGTCCAAAGTAGCCCTAGAGCAGCGGAATTTGGACAACTGTGAGTTGGGTGAAGGATTTGTAGCCTAAGTAGCTCCTTGATTGACAAATGAGGCTACTATAGGAGGCAAATTGGAGCTCAAGGTTTGTTAGTCTTCATTGGAGCAGCCCATGAAGACTGTTATGTACCTAGGGGGGTAATATGGGGTACCGAGGGAGGTACCCAAGGTAATAATGTAATAATGGGATGGGCCATAGTAATAAATAAGGTGGTTAACCCATTTCATGTAAGGGACCACAAGTAGTTAATAATAATGTAATGGGCCCATGGTATTAGTTGATGGTATGAGTAAACCATGGTAATGATGCATGGTATTGTATGTATGAGGCCTATATAGAGGCTAGAGACTCCACATGGAGGGATATGAAAAGAAGTATTCTTGTATGAACAAGCATATGGCTTGTGGAGTATTCTCCTTCCTTAAGGAGTGAATGTATGGTGTTGCCCTACCATAAGGGTTTGATCAATAAAGAATCATTTCATATTATATCTGGGTTTATTTGCATTGTCTCATACTTTCATATCAGATCTATAATATTTTGGGTTAGATCTACAACAAGTGGTATCAGAGCTACAACAAGTGGTATCATAGCACTTTCTTGGGCACAAAAGTGGAGAATTTTTTTTTTTCATTTTTGCAGGATTTCAGGGGCGGCGAGTTTGCAGATCAGATATGTACGTTTTGGTTAAAGATCTACAAAATATGATTGCAGATCTGTATTCTATGTGAAAAAATAGCTGATTTCAAAAAAAAAAATCTATCAAATCGGAGTCCGGATGAAGGAGATATCGTTGATTTAAAAATCAGTGGGGTTGCAGATAATTTTTCAGGGCAGCGAGTTTGCGGCGCAGATATAGAAGTCCTGGTGCAATATCTACAAATTCTAATTGTAGATCTGGATTCTTTGTGGAAAAATACCCAAATTCAAAAAAAAAATCAGTTGAATCGGAGTCCGGATGAGGGAGATATCGTTGATTTAAAATCAGCTCTTTTTAAAGAAATTTTGGGTGACGGCGGGAGAGTAGCAGCGCAGATCTGAAATTCTAGTGTCTGAATCAGGATTTCTATGACATGGGAAGATGCAGAACGTTTGTTCCATTTCCAAAAACAGGTTATAATAGAGATTCTTAGCAATATTGATGAAACTATGACATTTTCAAATTTTCGCCAAGTAGGTAAAAAAAAATCAAACCTTCATGGCTTCTAGCAAGGAATTTTTTACAGGAAAAGATGATGGTCCGACTATTGAAGAATTCATAAAGGAACTAAAGCATATATTTGGGACGGATTGGAGGGATAAAGTGTGGTTATTTTTAATAGATGAGGCTGCCAAATGGTGGTGGAATTCACTTGACCACAAGCAGTTGACCAAACTTTCAGATGCAGAATTTGAAAAAGTCATTTTGGACAAATGGTCTCAGGCTAGAAAAAAGGAGAATGAGACACATAAGGCGTTAATTCCTACTGGTATATCCTTATTACAGATTCATGGATTGCTTCAGAAAGAGAAGATCATTGTTTCTATCAATCTTAGTTGTAAACATAATTTTATCAGTGTTAATTTGGCAAAAAAATTGCAAGTTCCAACAAAAAACATTGAAAATACACAAGTTGATGATGAGAATGTTCAAGTATATAAGGATTTGAAGATTTCTGTGGATAAGTATGTGTGGCATGGTAATTTTTATACTTCAGAGACAAATAATATGGATGTTGTTTTGGGATACCCGTGGGTGGAATCAATGGGTATTATAAATATTAATGTACAGAAGAAATTCCTGAAGCTCTGGTATAAAAAGAAGAAAATTACATTACAAGATATTTCCATTAATAAACCGGTAGAGTCCAAGGAGGCTGAAGCAGAAGATGTTCCAGGGTCTGACATATCAGATGATGAGCAGTTGATGGTTGACAATCAGACACAAACAGAGGCTTAAGCAGAAAAGGTTACAGGTGTTGATACATCAGAGGAGGACTCAGGGGTTGAAGTCATATTGAAAAAGAAGACACCACAACAGGCAGCACAGCAGGGTGAAGTCAAGCAAAAGCCATCGTGGGTTAAAAATTCAACATATCATCACCCACATCACCTCGCAAGACAACCATCAATATGGAAACCAAGTAGTCACATGACGGAGACAAAGGAGAGACGATCCACCTACTACACAGCAACACAGAAGAGCGGCCACGGTCAACTTCCATCTCAAGCGAGCGAAGCACCAGCGAGATCGAGGGTTCACCTTTCTCTTGGATGGCTAGATGGACGTGCATGGTATCAGTGGACTACTCTTTTGAGTAGATCTTATTATTTGTGTTCTTCCAATGTTTCGGGGACGAAACATGCTAAGGGGGGTGGAATGTTATATACCTAGGGGGGATAATATGGGGTACCAAGGGAGGTACCCAAGGTAATAATGTAATAATGGGAGGGGCCATAGTAATAAATAAGGTGGTTAACCCATATCATGTAAGGGACCACAAGTAGTTAGTAATAATGTAATGGGCCCATGGTATTAGTCGATGGTATGAGGGAAACATGGTAATGATCCATGGTATTGTATGTATGAGGCCTATATAGAGGCCAGAGACTCCATAGTCAAGAAATATTGTCAATGAATATTGTATGAACAAGCATATGAATTGTGGAGTGTTCTCCTTCCTTAAGGAGTGAATGTAGGGTGTTTCCCTACCTTAAGGGTTTGATCAATAAACAATCATTTCATATTATTTCTGGGTTTATTTACATTTTCTTCTATTTTCATATCAGATCTACAACAAGTGGTATCAGAGCTATAACAAGTTGTATGAGAGCTATAACACTTGTCACGCCCCCAATTATTTTTTCGTTAAATTGGCCGAGTGCGGCACCTCCTAATTAATTAACATTCACTATTGTTATCTTACTTTACGAACTACGCCTTAACATTCATCATTATGCATGAATAACATATTAATGTGCGGAATCCATTAATATCAAACATCAGCAATATAGAACGGCAAGAGAACAACATCACATGTAAAATCAATCTTTTATTATATGAGAGAATTTGTACAATGACCGGGAGTATAACTCAACCGGCGTTACACCCGAGTCGGGTGCCCACCCATGCAAGACCGCATGGTGGTCTCACCACAACCCAACAATATACATAAGACAAGTCTCCTTTGCCAAAGTGGGAGGGCGCGCTCGTGCATGACCCTCACCCATAATACAACCAAAACTTGTCAAGTCGTTCGGCAGGCGAGCGCCTTAGAACGCCCTCCACCCGTGCTCCATAACCGTGTCAAAATATTGTGCAAGACTTGGTAGACTTCGCCGAGCGGGCGGGGACATAGTGCTGCGCCTCCTCCTTCCTTACTTCGCACCTCTTGTTCGTTGGTTGAAGATCGAATGATCGATGCTCAAGTGCCAAGTTCCATCACATATTTTATATGCGACCTTCATGTGGAGGTCCCTCCCTCGGCCGACCCTTCAACCTAGTCATCCAACTGCACATTTCCAAACTTTGCTACGCCTTTGTTGGTCAGCCCACCCATGGCACAGGACCGCCCACCAATTCATCCATCGTTTGTCTTCGCTCCTCGGTCGGCTTGTGTGACGAGCTCCCCTAAATCACCCTTATAAACGTGAAACTCCAACTCATCCGCGTATGACATAACACCTCGTCCTTATCATTCCACGCCTTTGTTTCATTCCTTAGTTGCTTCGCTCAGCGGGTGGAGGGCACACCCAGTCGCCTGTCAACCGCAGGGCGTTACACTACCCCTTTGTTGACTGTCTGCCCATTTCTATTTTTTTAAAAATCAAGCTATGTTTCACTTCTAGAGTGATTTTTGCATTTCAACACTAATATTGAGACACTAGCACGAGAGTTGTGGTGACAGTATGCCTGTTTCTATGTCTTTTTACTCAATTTAAATTTCCATTATAGAGTGGTTAATTTTATAGTTAGTTTTTCCAGGATGTGGGTGCTTAATATGGCTTTAAATTCGATGGGATGCGGGTGGGGTGAGAAAGGCCACCACCTGCCAGCCTTGTACAACAATGTTATTAACCAGTCGACGGATGATCATCGACATGTGGAAATTGCTGTGTTTAAAGGAATTACTGCACGCTACCTTGAATTATCTTTCACCTCCACACGCTCTGATATGTTCTGGCTCTTGTCTCTCATGAATGCTATAGTAATAGTGATCGCATCTCGAGGCGGGGGAGAGGGAAATAAATCTAGCCTCTACCATGGGTTTGTTCTGGTGTCTCTCATGTTATGCTGGTTGGATGCAATGAAGTTGGGCTCCTGCTCTATTAGATCGGCGAAGCTGCCTCAAGCAGTTTCCTGGATTTTCTCTGAAGCTTTGGGTTCCTACTCTATTAGATCGGTGAAGCTGCCTCAGTCAGTCTCCTGGACTGGCCTACGCCCTGCTTCTCTGGTTGCTTGTTCTTGTTCTCACAAAGGCGCCATTGTTGTCGACATGCCTCGACTCTGCCATAGGATGAGAAGCCACAGAGGCACCCCTCGGAGGGTTCCCTCTAGCCCATCATCCTTGTCTCCCTCCAGTGACTTCATTTCAAGCCATTACCCCTGCACTCGCAACGGGAGAGGGCGCTTTCTGTGGCTCAGTCAATTCCTTGAGCCCAATCCTCTAGGTTCCTCATCCTCGCCCTCTTTCGGCTCTGTAATCTTCACTTTCAATAGCACCCTGAATCATCCTAGGATTACTGCTCATGTCTCGGTGCTCTTTCTCGAGGAAGCTCAGGAATGGGGAGAGTCCAGCTCTCATCAGGAGGACCCTGGCTTATTTTTTGGGCCGAGTCCTGACTATCCGCGAGCAATGTTAGTAACATGGTGATGGAGCCAATGGCCCCGGGTCCGTATGTGAATGATGCTGCTCATGCTCAGGATCTGTTTGGTATTGAATGGTGCAAAATCATGGAGGAGCCTCTAGACGCCTAATTCATGCTCTGTAGCTTTGACTCAGGTTATGCGGCCCAGCATAGAGGGCTTTTTGTTAATTGATCATTTTTGTAATTGTTTTTATGCTAGGGTTCATTACGCATGTTTTTTTGGGAATGTATGTAAGTTCAGTAAGGCCAAGATGGTTAACAATGGATCCCCTGTGTGGGACTGCATCACATGGTCTTGTCCAAACTCTCTGTCTTGGACAATTTTATATTTCAATTTGCCTTTGCTTCTAGGCAGTTGATTTTGATGCTAGTCATGATGTAACTGTACACCTTTAATGTGAATAATAGAGTAGTCTTATTTAGAAAAAAAAAATTATAGTTACTTTTGGCGAAATGTGCTTGTTCGTAAAACTAAAGAGAAACATTCTATCCTCCTAGAAAATGGGGATATATATCTTAAGAATTTGTATGACTCTCTAGACACCATGGGCATCATCATAAACACTCCTATTAAGGATGATATTTTTTTCTCTGGAAGACATTGAGTCTAGGATTAATAAGCTCGCTAACGGGAAAGCCAAAGGTATAGAAGGTTACCAACCTAGGATCTTCAAAATGGGAAAATCTATCCTCATTCCTCATCTCCACAAGGTAATCATTTTTGAAGTAAAGCATGAATTCCCTAAGCTTTGGACACAAAGCCTTATTGTGCCTATCTTCAAAAGTAGGGACAAAAGTGTTCCCTCTAACATAGGCCCATTATGATTAGCCACATCCTAGCCAAGCTTTATGGGCTCATTCTTGAAAAAAAGCTTAGTCTTTGGCTAGAGAAGGAGGCTAAAAGAGCTAAAGGGAAAACTGGTTTTAGGGGACATCACTCAACCATTGACCACCTTGTCACCCTTAGTATTTGTTGTGGCCACAACTACACCCTATTAAAACATGATGTGTTAAGCAAGTTTTTGAACGGGTCCCCTAGAAGTTTGATTTTTCATTTGTCAGAATGATCTGTTTTATCACAAGGACGTTAACTCTTTGCTGAGTTAGATTTTCTATGCTTATTGGCTAAGCCATTGAATAAACCTCCACTGCAATGATTCATTCCTAACATAGCCTAGCCCTTCATTCACTCCCTTCATTAGGACATTTTAATCTTCATAAAAATACATGATACATTTATGCTCGTGCAAACAATCACCCCCACCCTTATCATAATCGTTGGTGCGCTTAACTCACGAAATCTTCCATCACATCCTTTTTTCATCATAATTCCTCATATCCAAAATACTCCACAAGATAGGCGTAAACCCGTTTTGGCTCATTGCAAATAACACAAGGCATTCATCGCCTCTGGACCCGATGGGTTTTATTAACTCAAATCTATACATTTCACATCCGAAATCTCGTCGCATATCGCAATCAGCCCAAGTCCAAGGTTTATGTATATATGGTGCGCCCTTGGCCTCTGGACCCACTGACACTATGAACCACATTGTATACAATGTCAGGTTTGGCCCCCAATCACATATCGCGTATCAGCAGAGCCCGAGCCTTGTACATAACATGTGCAGCGATATGGTGGACCCGTCGAGCTGTCAAATACAATATATATATTTTTTTGGATCCAAAATCCCGTCGCATATCGTGATCGGCGAAGCCCCAGGCTTATGCATATTATGATATGTGATAGGCCGGACTCGGTGATATTTATAGACTCCAACATATAACTTTTTAGATTTGGTTGGAGTAAGCGGGGTAGGATTTCCTATGTTTTTATATGTTCAAAATTTTCTGAAATTACTAAGGGATCTGGTCTTAGCACAAAAGGCAGACATGTGGAGTCCCAATAGTGTAATCGCACATTGGGGAAGTGGAAGGCATGGGTCCTATGACTGTGGAGGGGCCAATAGAAATTAAAGGAAGCCCTTGAAAACCACGCCCAGCCTATGGATTGAGCGGGAGATTATGTGTTTCAGGTGTTTTATGTGTTCATCCTTTTCGCTCTTACTCCCGCAACTTATAAAAGTTAATAAAGGAAATGTTATGTTACGAGTGAATATTTTTTTTATACTGCTTGCAATCATGAAGCTAATGATAGCTATCCTTGCAGGTGAGAAGTAAAGGACACAGGAGTGGATTCGAAAGGCCATATATACAGAAGCATTATATTTGAAGGTCTGGTCTCAAGTCTTCCGGGTCGGGATCCCACGCGTGGCCTGTACATTTCGAAAGCAAGGTTGTCCCAGTATTCATTATGGGAGTGCAACATACAGTCACCCTTGTTACCAACATCTATTCACTTCCTTAGGAAATGAATCGATCAGGCCATTATGCTTTCTACGTGCCATTGGTTACGCTGACGATCCTATCTTTGTGTACTTGATTTGCATATCGGATACGGTGGGAAGATGAAGAGGAAAGGTAGACCTACAGTCAGGGGCATGTGCATAAGTATTACCTCTGAAGAGGAGAAGGGGCTTGTTGGCTTGGAGAAGAACAATTTTGATTTATTGTGAATAAAGGGGTATGTTTGGTTCAAGGAGGAGCCATAGTTTGAGATTCATTGTATTGTTTTGGATCAGTGTTATTACTGGCATGAATGTAAATGTGATTTGTACTTATGCATATTGATGACTTAGATTTCACTATTAGTCTTTTTAAATTGAATGTGATTCATTTTCATGGTTAACTTGTGAATGGTCTCTAGTTTGAAACTAAGTTAAACATCAATTGCAAGTTTTAATTTCATAAAAGAATGTGGATTCCCATATGAGTGATTGGATTGCAATTTAGGTTTAATACAATCTTGTCTAGCTGTGAATTTAGTGATTGATTCATTTGGACTTGAATCTATACATGATGTTTAATATTCTTTATCATGCTCCTGCCTAACATATATATGATGTTTAATCCTCTGTATTATGCTTCGGCAAGGTAGATTAAGATAGCTAGGACTAGATTAGAGTAGTTAGAAGTAGTATAGATAGGATTTAATACATAGAGATTAGTTGTTTTATCTTTGTTGATTTAACTGAAGTATTCCTCCCAAAAGCAATCTTTTGACATGTTCAAACAGTTTATGGGGTCCCTTAAAGTCCATCGGAGCTAGCCATTCTGAATGAAAGCAGGTCTAATTAGGGCTTGCGATCAAGTTATTTCCCCTTGTTGGAATTGTGCACATTTTCCATGTCAAAACATTCGCGCTAGAAGGAGGGCCTGAACCGCCCTCTCCAACTTTTCAATATTTCATCTATAAGTGCCACGCATGGATTCAAAAGGATTAATGTATGGATCGTAAAGGTCAGAGAGATCCTGCCACACATTTGAAAGAGCCTCATTTTGAAGAAATAATGACCCCTCTAAGCCCTGTTTCCGGGCCACCCAAGGAAGAGAGGCTGTGGGAATATCCTGTCACTCATGAACAACCAGTCAGAGCACTTACTCGGGCTTACACTCATTCCCTCTCTCAGCTTCCCATATTTCACTCTTTACCACATAAAACTAAGAGAAAGCCAAGGATCTTTACCCTAAGTGAAGATACATCTACAACCACTTCTCTCGAAGATATTGTGCTAGAACCCTTGCAAAGTATGGACACCTCTTGGGAAAAAATTCTTGAGGATTTCCCTTCTAAAGGAAACTCCTCGCTTGATTTTTGAGAATCCTAACAGAGACGCCTCCAACCAAAACTTCCATTTCCATAATATGGCCGACGTTCCTCCTCCAGGTGGGAATTAGCCTCCACCTCATCCTCCTAGTGGGAATCAACCCCACCTTCTCCAGGAGCACTCCCCCTGGCTTGCATAGGATGTTGTAGCGGTACCTGGGCAGGAGCATCCCTTACCCAAAAATATAGAGAGAGTGTTACGCAATTTCGACCCTGAGCGGGGAGATGACCCTAATAACCATATTCGCTCTTTCTTCCTAGCCTTGCATAGGTTGGGGATCGTGATGAAGATGTGGTGTGTTGCCTATTCTCTTTTAATTTGACTGGTGCAGCCTCCACATGGTATTTCAGTTTGAGAATAGGGTTGATTACCTCTTGGGATGATTTTTAGCAGGCCTTTTTCGAGAAGTTTGGTGATGACAAAACACCTGTGGCCTTAGATTTAAAACTATCCCGTTTGAAAATGGAAACCAACTAGAAAGTCAAGGATTTTAACATTCGGTTCAACACCTTGTTCAACAGAATCCCAACCATCGCTAGACCTACTGAAGAGGTGCTAGTGTAATTCTATATCTCTACTCTCCCTGTCCCTGCAACGATGTGGGTTAAAAGGAGTAATGTGCAAACCTTACAAGGTGCTATCAATGAAGCAGTAAAGGTCGAGAATGAAATGCTCAGCCTTACATCATGCTACCCTGCAACTAGAGAATATAAAGCCTCCCAATCATCCAAGAAGAGTAGTGGGAATGGTAAAAAAGGGGTTGAAACTAAAGAAAAGGATGCCACAGATGTGGAAGGGTTGCATCGGATCATTAAGAAACGAACGAGCACAGTCATTGATATGAAAAGTAATCATGGAGAGAGTAATAATGGAGGAGACTATAACAACAGAAAGACCTTCAAGCCTTTCTATCGTAAGAAAATAGAAGGTGGTCATGACGAGCTTGCATTTCCTGCTCCACCTAATTAAGGAGCTTTAAACACAGAAGATTTGGCTCTTATTGGATTGCTCCTTAACAAAGAAGAACCTATACTGGAGCTCGAACCAGAACAAGGAGACGAGGAGGAATACCAAGTAGAAGAACCCTCGAATGAGGAAACCCAGATTAATGTGTTGTGGGATTTCCATAGTGATGAGAATGACGACGAAGGAGATAACATTGCAGAAATCAATGCTAATGAAATCCACACACGAAGTAAAGGGCCTCTCTCAGATGCCACAAAGCCCTTAGACCGAACAAAGCAATATGTTCACCCTGTGAAAGCGTCTGCTCTTGGAGTTCCTGTCGAGAAGAGTAGGCATGGTGGTCAATCCAAGAATGCCCTTGTCGCAAGTCACCCAGAGAAAGAAAATGCATCTCCCTCTGCAACAAAGGCTACTCAAGATGGTAAACTCCCATCTAAGAATGGAAAAATAGGTATGTTTACTCTACCCTATCCGGTTTATAACATTGATTACAATATGGTGGATGATCTCAAGAAGTCTAGGGCTAATATCACATATTTTGACTTGTTAAAATTAATGCAGCAAAGAGATTTGCTGTTGAAAGCTATGAATGAGCGGAACTGCAAAACCCCCACCACCTCAAGAACCCAAACCAAGAAGCGAATGTCAAAATCTATTAGTATGACTAGCGCAACTCAAATACCATCAGCTATGGAGGCCACGTTATCTAAAATGAATCGAAAGCCCCAACATGTCAATGCAGCCATGATAGGGAGGAAATAAAAATCTATGACTCCACCCTTCCTTATCACATTCGAAATCTTCAACATGAATGTGCATAATTGCTTGGTAGACTCTGGCGCCTCATCCACCATTATTCCTTACATTGTTGCTAAGAGACTTCAAACAATACCAGATAAAACTGAAACTCGAATTATGTAGTTGGATAGAATGAATGTGAGAGTTATTGGGGAGCTGAAAGATGTGTTGATTCGAATGGATACCAAACCTCAATACACTCAAGTCATTAATATAGTGGTAGTGGATATACAGGAGGCTAATGGGATGCTGCTTAGTAGGGATTGGTCGTCAAATCTAAATGGATATTTCTCAACTGATTTGTCCCACCTTTTATTGCCTCAGAGGGGAAAAGGTGATATGCTGAGAGTGGATCGGGAAAAGATACATGAAGTGCATGGCAACAGAACCAAACATCCCCAATCAACCTGTAATGTTTTATAACTCTATCCTTGGGAATTATAGTTCCGAAGTTTATGCCACAAAAACCTGTTTTGGGGAGTGCCATGCAGAAACAGTCAAGTAGGCTTTGACAAACGCACAGTTGGAAGAAAGAATTAAACACCCCCATAGTCCAACTGATGAATTACCTTGTATTATAGTAGATGATAGGACTAATTTCATGGGAAGTAGTTCTTTTAGCGTAACATTAAAGTTTATTTTCAAGACACTCCACTTTGGTGACTCTAATTGTCTTGAAAATGCAGGCGCTGGGAGCATTTTCATTGACCCACTAAGGAACCAACGTCTGAGAAGAGTCATTGAAAGGAATGTAAAAAATCTCAGAGTTCTTGATGGCTCATAGATAATAGTGAACCAAGTAAAGAAAAACATACATTGCAATCTGCCACACCTAGTGAGGTATCCACATGAGGTATGGAGTTTAATTGACAATTTTTATTCTTTCAATGACACATACATACCTTGAAAGTATAACCATGATGTCGATCTAATGGCTGCTATGGCTGCAGAACTTTTGCCTAATCCTAGATTAAACAAGAATAAATTTTATGTTGAGTTGATTTTCAGATCATCAATAACTGATACCATCTCAAATTGGTAGGTGTTCGAAGGTGATAATCAAATCCTTGAGTTCCTGCATTGTGAAAGAACACTCAAAAATGCAGCCATTAACACAAAGGATCATGAAAAACTTATAAACGGAAGTGAAGAGGAGGTGATATCTTTCATTGAGAATTTTTTTTTATTTTCATCTCTCATGAGTGAGCCAATAGGTAAGCACACAAAATTACAACACTCATGGCTGAGCCCATTCCAAGTTGTGGAAAAAATTGGTCATGGAATTTACAGATTGAAATCATTACAGGGAGAAACTGAAAAACTCCCTATTAATGGAAAACATTTCAAGAGATACTTCCAGTAGCCACCACATGGTGGTTACCTCTGAGTACGTTAGAGTTCATTTCATTTTGCTATTGGTGTAGTTGTATTCCTGTTCTCTCTTTTTGTTTTCTGCAAAGTCTATTTTCCTGTTGTTTTGAATTACATTCCTTTCAGCCAGTTGATGGTGGTCCTCCAGTCTCGTTTTACCTTTCAAATTTTCCCTCATTCACCACTCTTGGCCTTTCTCTTCCTCATTAACTTGCTGATGATTCTGTTGTTCCTGAATCCATCATTTCCCTACAAATCAAACAAAATTTCTATCAGCCCATGAGCACTTGAGAATCAGTAGTGGAATGCAAACCAAAACCCCTCATGGGCATTTGTTGGGAATTGTTTGAGATCTGTTGATAAATTGGAGATCTGGAGCATGTAAGGGCATCTCTATAAAACAAAAAATGTGTAACTATAGCTAGACTAGCATGGAGGAACACTGCATTTAAATAAATCCTACTTAGACCTAGCCTATACTTGCTTGGAAGGTTTACAGTCATTCTCCATTGGTCCCATCCACCACACTAAATGGTCCAATACCTGTTACTCACAAGTAAACCTCCTTTCATGGGTTAAGTTCACTGTCTCATACCCTGTGGAAAATCTAATTGTGCTCTAGTCCTTGTGCCAATCTGGAAGGATAGCTTGTTTGGGAATCCGGTTAGAGTAAGGATTGTTGCTGGGCTCAGAGTACTGGTTGACACATCAAGCCCTATCTTGTTTAAGTGGTTTAAAAATATGGCATGATCCATGACTGTCCCTCATTCAATCAATGAAAATATACCACTGAAATTCTCACATAAAGTGTAATAAAACCATGTCTACATCAAGCTTGATGAGCAACAAAGATCTGTGGTACAGACCTAAATAGGTATGGATAGACCAGCGATGGCCCAAAGAGATTTTTGAAAGTGGGAAATAGGTAAAGGAAGGTCAATAAACCCCATAATACTACCATTGGAGAATGCCTGTCAAAATCATATCAGTAAGTAGAAGCTATTTGTCTTTGTCCCTTCTGAAGGAGTTAATGTTTAAGTGGAATCCATGCTTGTCCATCTATATAGTTTTCATTTCAAGTTATTTTAACATCCTGATGTTTTATTGATATGAAGGTTATTTGCAAACAAAGATAACTGATTCACCTAACGGTTCACCATTTGTTGTGGCCACAACTACCACCCTATTAAAGCATGCTTTGTTAAGAAGTTTTTGAATGGGTCCCCTAGAAGTTTGATTTTTCATTTGTCAAAATGATATGTTTTATCACAAGGATGTTAACTCTTTGCTGAGTTAGATTTTCCATGCCTATTGGCTAAGCCATTGAATAAACCTCTGCTACAATGGTTCATTCCTGACACAACCTAGCCCTTTGTTCACTCCCTTCATCAAAACCTTTTAATCTTCACAAACATGCATGATAAATTTATGCTCATGCATACAATAACCCCCACCCTTATCATAATCACCGGTGCACTTAACTCACAAAATATTCCGTCCCATCCTTTCTTTCATCATAATTTCTCATATTTGAAAAACTCCACAAGATAGGTGTAAACCCTTTTGGGCCTATCACAAATAACACAAGGCATTCATGGCTTCTGGACCCGATGGGTTTTATTAACTCAAATGTATACATTTCGGGTCTGAAAGCCCATCGCATATCACAATTGGCCCAAGTCCAAGGTTTATGTATATATGGTACGCCCCTAGCCTCCAGACCTATCGACACTATGAACTGCATTGTATACAATGTCAGGTCCAGCCCCCAATCGCATATTGCGTATCAATAGAGCCCAGGCCTTGTACATAACATGCGCAGCAATATGGAAGACCTGCTGAGCTATCAAATATGATATATATATTTTTTCGCATCTGAAAGCCCTTCACATATCAAATCGGCGAAGCCCCAGGCTTGTGCATATTGCGATATGCAATAGGCCATACCTGGCGATACTTATAGACTATACCATATAACTTTTGAGGTCCGGTTGGAGCGATCGAGGTAGGATTTCCTTTGTTTTTATATGTTCCAAATTTTTCGAAATTAATAAGGGATCAGATCTTAGCGCAAAAGACGAGCTAGTGGAGTCCCGATAGTGTAATCGCACATTGGGGCAGTGGAAGGCGTGGGTCGTATGACCACAGACGGGCCGATACCCGATAGAAATTAAAGGAAGCCCTTGAAAACCACGCCCAACCTATGGATTGAGTAGGAGATTATGTGTTTCCTGTGTTTTACGTCTTCATCCTTTTCACACTTACTCTCACAGTTTATAAAAGTTAATAAAGGCAGCGTTATGTTACGAGTGAATATTTTTGTTATACTATTCGCAATCATGAAGCTAATGATAACTATCCTTGCAGGTGAGAAGTAAAGGACACAGGGGTGGATTTGAAAGGCCATATATATAGAAGTGTTGTATTTGAAGGTCCGGTGTCAAGTGTTCTGGGTGGGGATCCCACCCGTGGCCTTTACATTATGAAATAAAGGTTGTCCTGCTCTTCATTATGGGAGTGCAACATGCAGTCACCCTTGTTACCAGCATCTGTTCACTTCCCCCGGAAATGAATCGATCTAGCCATTATGCTTTCTACATGTCAGCGGTCATGCTCACGATCCTATCTTTGTGTACTCGATTTGCATATCAGATACAGTGGCAAGATGAAGAGGCATGGTAGACCTATAGTTAGTGGCATGTGCATAAGTATTACCTCTGAAGAGGAGAAGGGGCTTTTTGGATTGGAAAAGAACAATTTTGATTTATTGTGAATAAAGGGGACTGTTTGGTTCAAAGAGGAGCCATAATTTTGGATTCAATTTATTGTTTTGGATTAGAGTGTTATTACTAGCATGAATGTAAATGTGATTTGTATTTATGCATATTCATGACTTATAGTTCACTATTAGTCTTGTTAAACTGAATGTGATTCAGTTTCATGGTTAACTTGTGAATGGTATTTGGTTTGAAACTAAGTTAAACATCAGTTGCAAGTTTTAATTTCATAAAAGGATGTGGATTCCTATATGAGTGATTGGATTGCAATTTAGCTTTAAGACAGTCTTGTCCAGCTGTGAATTCAGTGATTGATTCATTTGAACTTGAATCTATACATGATGTTTAATCTTCTTTATCATGCTCCTCTCAAACATATATATGATGTTTAAACCTCTATATTATGCTTTTGCAGGATAGATTAGGATAGCTAGGATTAGATTAGAGTAGTTAGAAGTAGTATAGATAGGATTTAATACATAGAGGTTAGTTGTTTTATCTTTTTTTATTTAACTAAAGTCTTCCTCTCGGCAACAATCTTTCAACATGTTCAAATAGTTTATGGGGTCCCTTAAAACTCGTCAAAGCTAGCCATTCACAATGAAAGTAGGTCTAATTGGGGCTTACGATCGGGTTATTTCCCCTCATTCAGATTGTGCACATTTTCCATGTCAACAGGATCATCACAAAGGAATGTTGCAATAGTAAAACATATCTCTTTCATGTTTTGTGGACTTTAGAAAAGATTTTGACATTGTCCCCAG
Organism: Pinus taeda; assembly: GCA_000404065.3. Taxonomy (NCBI): domain Eukaryota; kingdom Viridiplantae; phylum Streptophyta; class Pinopsida; order Pinales; family Pinaceae; genus Pinus; species Pinus taeda. The sequence goes on along the minus strand of APFE030642102.1, from coordinate 79,912 downwards.
AGATAAGCTCTAGGAGAGGCTTGAAGAGATCATGGTTCCTCCTGAATTGAGGATTGATGTGATCCACCTCTATGAGACTGCCATTTCCAAGCTTAAGACCCACAAAGGTTTGTCTAAAGATATTAAATGTAATATCGGGGTTAAGCAAGGTTTTCCCCCTTCCCCTGCCCTTTTTGGCATTTACATTGATAAACTAGAGGAGTGTCTAGAAACTGCAGGCTACGAAGGCACCGAGCTCGTTTATTCTGATGAGATTGTTCTTCTTGCAAGGAGCCATGATGACCTAGACAAGCAGCTTAAGACTCTTCATGTCTATTCCTCCAAGATGGGTATGACAGTTAATACCAACAAGACTAAAGTCATGATCATTAAATCCAATAAGATCACCCATGCTAGTTTCGTCTATGACAACCATTGCCTTCAGTAGGTTTCTTCTTATAAATTTTTGGGTATTGACTTTCCTCATCAGCTCAACTGGAATTATAGCATCCAGAAAATAATTATTGGAGATAGGAAAACTTATTGTGAGCTTGAAAACAATTGTAAGTCAGTCAATATTTACATTTGGAGTAAAAAAGGTTGCTCTTTGAGACTCACATCACCCCCGTTATCTTATATAGATGTGAAGTTTTGGGGTTCAGTATATCTAGGGAGTCATGGAGAAAGATTGAGATGATCCAGAAGGAATTCATTACTTATAACCTTAATATCAAGGGAACTACTCCATATCCTATCCTCTTGATCAATGCTGGCATGTCCTCCATTGAAAGTGTGACCATTTTTAGATATATGATGTATAAGAAGAAGATCCACAATATAGAATCCAAGAGGCTCCCTAAACTTGCTTCTATCTTAAGTCAAAACCCCCACTTGCACTTGAAGCACGGGAGGCATTAGGATACTGAGTCTTGGCTCAACCTTTGGGGGATTAAGGAGGAGATTATCATGGGAAGTAAGGACAATATCAAAGATACTATTACCTCCAGTTTTAAGGACAAGATATGCCATACTAAGGATCTGGAGGGTAAAAGGAAGCTAAGGTACTATAAGGAGGTGATTAACCCCACCCTCGATAACCAGAATTATCTCTCTATGTTGACCAACACTAAGAAGAAAATGAACATCGCTAGGATTAAAACTAACTCTCATGATATTCGGAGTGAAACCAGATAGTGCTATAATCCAAAGACTCCCTAGGACGATAGAATTTGTCATATTTGTGATGCTAAGAAGGAGCAAGATGAAAATCACTTCCTTTTATACCACTCGACTCTTTCCCACATCCGCTCTCAATTCCCTATCATCATTCATGCCTCCAATCTTCTTGACTTGTTAAGACAACCCAACTATTGCGAGCTTGGAATGCTTCCTTCCCTGCACTTTGATCATAGAAACAAGATTTTGAGGAATGACAATTAGGCTCTTTTTTCTTGAGATATGATAGACCACATTGGTCTTAGTGGACGTTAATCATCATCATCATCATCATATATATAATGTTAAATAGTATTTATAATTAATTTAATATTAAATTTTAATTTTAATCCATTTACACTTTAAAATATCTCAAACAATAACGTATATTTTAATCTTGTGTAGGGGAGTCCTTTAAATATAATAAATTTCAACTTTAAATATAATAAATGTCAAATTTTAAAGTTTTAGTTATACAATTGAGTGAGTGTTATAGTTAAAGTTGTAATCTAGAAAAATCTAAAATTAGGTAATTTTTTTATGAAATAAATTTATAAGGGTATAAAATTTTATTATGAGTATAAATGGATTACAATTATATTGAGATTTTTTGTTTTTTTTTTTAATAAATTTTTTAAGGGTAAAAGTAATTATGATAAGGTTAATTTTTATATAGAGAGGGATAAATAGATTTATTATTTATTTATTTATATTTTTTCTTTAATCATAGTAAATTGGTAATTCATTGGAGTATTTTTTGTGAGGTCCAAGACAAAACCTAGTGGCTACCACTATAACAATAATAGGATATTGAATAGACAATAAATTAGATATTTTAGGAATTAATGACTTGAAAAAGAGCCGAGACTCTGTGAGGGTGGGGTAGCCTACTCCTTGAGCCTTATCACAATGGGTCAAAGTTTTCCCTCCACAGTATTTGAAACCAAGTTGGAGAGATAGCATTAATAAGTTATTATTAGATTGGGATGTTAAATGAATTGAGAAATTTCAAACTCTTTGATATAGCTTTGCACACCTACACTACCCATTTTCACAACACTTCTCACCCTATCAAAACTCCCCTCTTTTGATGTTGATATCACTTACTAACTCGCCTGAGGACACCCTCAATAAAGGTGTCATTGGGAGGAGGGGCTCTTAGCCCCTCCTCCCAATATGGATCAAGTCCGCCCACTATACCCTAAGGTCCAAAACCAAAGAAATCTGCTAACACCAATCAATTTGTCCCTGAAAAAAATACAAATCAAGGTGTGATTATGACATTTTCCTAGTGGAGCACTAGTACTTTCTTAGCCAAATAAACCAAAATACCAAGGATTCACCCCCCCCCCCCCTCCCCCCACAAGATGAATGAAAACATTAAATTTATGAGGGAACATGCCCTCATTTACAATTTCATCGTAATTTGTTGAATGGAGAAAGCCTGTTTCAACTGGATAGAAGAACTCTAGAAACCCAAGGCCCATTATGAGGTCAAACTAAGATCCAAGGGTTTCTTCATGGTGATTGTTTCTCATTATGATGACCTAAAGGTGTTCATGGATGAAGGGACTTATTTATTCAATATTACAGGGTTGTATATGCGATAGTGGGTAGTGCGCCTTAATTTAGACAAGGAAGACTTCTCCTTTCTCTTGCCTACATCCATATGTAATCCTTTCCATATTAGTACTAGGATATGGAAACCCTAAAATAAATTCGAAATAAGCTAGAACAATTTGTATGCCTCTCATAATAAACCAAGAATGGATTATATAACTCTTACATGATAATTTGAATCTACATGAACATCTTGAGATCCTCCCCTTAAAGCTATAGTGTTGGAATAATAGGAAAGGTAATGGTTCGAAAAAATGGACTATCAGAATGTCCCATTCAAGTGCAGAAAATTTCAGATTCACAAACATATATTCAAGGACTACCCCCTTAACGATCCCCAAAAGGATCCAAAGGGCTTAGAAGAAGTCAATGGTGAAGGATTAACAGAGATATTATCAAGGAAACACCACAATAAGAAGTAGGCACCTATCATTTCCTCGAAAATACATGACACAAGAAACAACTTCAAAGTGTTAAGTGATCTGCTAGAAGAACCTGACCATCTAGAGCTAGGGAATGTCTAAAAGAATCCCCAAAACTAATATAGCAAACAACCCATGGAGGAACACATACATGGCAAGTATAAAGCCATACCTAGTGAGGCTAACACACAACTAGATCCAAAACCACCAAAGGGTTCCAAGATGAAGGAGGAGGATGAGTTCACAAAGATGGAAGTATTAGAAATAATGGCCATCAAAGATGCATGCAAGTCTAATGAGTTGGAATTCGTCCTACCCAAGGAGATCAATCTCCTAGTTGTAGCATTGTAGAAGGAAAAAGCATCACAATAGTTGAGAGTTCAAGTTATCATCATGAAAGATTGGAATTATAGTAGCAAATAATTCAGGAAAATAGGTTAAAAGTTAGTCATCTAATGTATATATACCCTAGGAAGGAAGGTGGTCAAATCAGGCCAGTACAAGCAAATATAAAACATTTCCCACGTTAATTATTGTTTGCATATCTAGTGATATTCTCATTCGTATACAAGAAATGAAACGCTAACAGTCATCACTAATCCTTGAAAATTCAATTGCTACTATACTCAGTAACTCATTATGAGGTTTCATTGGCACATTAATAGGTGCCTACTAATTAAGGGGTTTCACTGGTAAAATAAGAGATATTTTTATTTCCATTGGATGTCACTGTTACACAACCATGGCAAGGTTTAACAATTATTTTCATTATGAGGCTCCACTTCTGAGAAACATAATTGTGGTTTCCACTACCAACAAGTGTACAAATATGATCTAGATTTAAGAATGAACAAAATGAAATACAAATTCAAGCATAAACACAAAGATACAACGAAAATTAAACTTCAATTCCTTAATAAAAAAATACTAAAAACTATTTACATTCAAAATGGAAATAAATAGCTTGGGTAATGATAGCTTATCTCTGAGAAGATATGTGTCATCTACATGCCTATAAACTATGTTGCAATGAGGCTCAAACACCTTTTTATTATTGAAAAATAAGGGAAAACCCTAAACATCCAAAAACCTAACCCTACGATATGAAGCACCAAACGTTTGTGGGCCTTGTTGGGGTTAGTTGGTACACCAACTTCCCATGGTCATAATTTTGGAATATGATCTCCATTTGGCAAGTACAATACGATGTTATAAATATATATTAAAGGACTACAAAATTTTGCCTTAATCTTTGGGTTTGCCTGTTTTCCATAAAAACATTGTTTAGGGCCTCAAAACGACTTTGGAAGTTTAGGACATGAAAAAAATTCCAAAAATAGTAAAGTGTGCTACAATTAAGGAAAATTAAAGAAACAATGTTGGGGGTCTAAGTGGAATAGGCGAGTTCCCACCAATATCCACCTAGATGATCCTCCCCCCTTAGGAAGCAATAGTCCCCATCGCGTTGAGTACCTTCATGAGATGGGGAAACTTCTATTGAACTTGGTTCCTAGTGAGCCACTTACCCTAGTGCATGGGTTGGCTAGTTTTGACAACCCAATAGAATTTGATCCTTTGTTAGTGAGTTTTCTTGATCTATGTATCCATGATCTAACCGGATGTGGTTTGTTCCATGCAGTTTGGGTTGCACTTTGCTAGTGTTGTTCAATGATGTCTGATGTGTCTAGTAATGGTGGAAAGTATGGTCGAAGACGCCAAGGAATGGGGCAATGATGAGCTCAAAATAATTGTCTCCAATAGGCTTGGTGATGGTGCAAAGCCTGTATTGGAGTGGTCGAGGCTTTTGTTAGGCTCCGATAAGGAATTCTTTCTGCAAATGCACCAAAAGTTTGTTGCCCACTTGAAACTTATGTGGCACCCAATGTTAATCATGTCATTGTTGTACTTGGAATTAAATTTCTCCAAGATTTCATGAAACCGCTAGCAGATGTACTTAATGCATTCAATAAACCTAGTGGTTTTATCATCCTCATACTGTACATGTGAAAATTCTTCCTATGTAGTTGCATGAGGCATGGAAACATTAATCATACACAATGGTTGAAATCCCAGACCCGATTGAAAGGGGTTGTGGCTCATCGAGCTATGGAGAGATATGTTAGAGCCATGATACACATAAGGAAGGCTATCATCCCATGTTTGTGGATGCTTTGAGTTGTACATTTGGATAATGTGCATGATCATCCTACTCACAACCTTTTTCTGCGCATTACTCTAGGGATGGAATGCAACCGACTTGGTGAGATAGGTGTCCAGTAATGACTAGAGGCTTGACTAGGATGTGCTCATGAACCTGCTTTCCTGATATTATATAATGGCTAGTGGGATCCAAAAATGTACCCATACTTGTTCAAAGAAGAGTTTGGCAATGTCCTCTATTTTGATACACTTCTTAAAAGCCACCAATATAGCCATCTTAGAAAAAAATTCCATGACCACAAATACAGAGTGATTACTATGCTTTGTAGAAATGTTAGGGTCCTATAAATTATAGGATGTCAAGGTGATTGAGTATTTTGTATTTGTAATTTCATATTGTACATAATTTCAATATTCAAATGATTTCCAAAAATATGAAAAAAGAAAATGAAAAGAGGGTATGTTAAAAATAAATAAATAAGAAAAAACAGAAATAAGAGCCCCATAAAAGAAAAAATAGAAAATAATACTAAAAATGTTGCAAGTCTAAGTGCCACTACTGATAAGTTAGTTCTTTCGATTCATTATCAAATAAGGTTGTGTGCAAATTGTTTTTGAATGCCACGATGACTGAAATTATGTTCAAGTTATACAGTATAATCATGATTGAACACATTTAAATTTCTGTTAAATAGGTTAGTGAATAAAGGTTTACCAAATAGTTTAATCTTAGTAAATCAGTAGCTAAGTCGAAATAATATTGATTCAATAGTTTAATCTGAATCAATGATGAGATAAGTGGTAGGATACGGTAGATTTTTATAAAAGAAAAGTGATTTGGGTCTACTAGTTTAAATGCATCCTACAAATAAAGAAGAGAAAATGTTATCTTAGAAAAAGAATTGAAATGAGATAGGGTAGGTAGAAGCACTATGGCAGTTAGAGGAAAAGCATGAAAGTTTTATTCTAAGATGAATTTAAAATATATTTCATGTGCAGAGCAAAGAAAAAAGGATTGAAGTTTTACTGTAAAATCTGACATATCAAATTATTTTTGATATTTTATCCCCTATCCCTCAAGTTTCAATACCGTAGGTAAACCCTCCAATCATATTTTCATCCACTCCCCTATCGCTCCATATACTCCAATCATTCTCACGCTATACATTAAATATATTTCCTGACCCCACCATATGCCCTATCACATCACATTAACAGTCCACCATCTCTCCCCTCATCCGCTCCCATCTCTTAAAATCTAATGACCCACAGTGTGTTTCACCCCCAACCACCATCTGAACTTTACCATCGGGGGGCAGTTTGAAATGGGAAGTATTCGAAACCATGCCGACTGCAACATGTTAGCACCATATGTTTTCACAACCCCCTCAGGTGAAACCATTAACTGCCTCCCCGCCCCCCTCCGAAAAGAAAATTTTCACCTCCTGATACCATTGGTGTATCCTTAGCGCTTCCGCCATTCACCCTCTACCACATCATCTTCTCATTGATCCTGCCAATCACCTCCACTCCCTCCAAAATTAAATATTAGGCAACTGAATGGCTTAACCGTTAATTCAATGGACTTGTGCCACCATCAATGAGAAAGCCCAAAACACTATATAATCCCTCCTTTCACCCATTCACCGGTTACTATTCTTATACATTACTACTGCTCTATTACAGGTCTACCAATTTGAACTACAAAAACTTCACCAGTTTGGAGACATTGCCAGCTAACCAAATTTCAGGCCATTACATCTATTTTTTTCTGCAAATGCCAAGTCCTCTCTGCGTACTGTAAACCTGCAATCTAGATTTTACCACTGCCCTTAACTTTATCCAATCATGCCTCCAAAATACAAGGGACCAGAAGAGCCTATGAGTCCTTTGATCCACCCTCCCATTTATTTTCACCACATCCCTTTCGAAAACAGAGACTATAAAATTCATTAAACTTTTAGTGAATTTGATCTTTTTGAGATGTATTGTTGGCTTGAGGACACGTTTATAGATAAATCCGATGACATTCAACTATGAGAATCCAATTTTCCCCACTATATCTTTCCTCATACCCATAACATCCCTGAATTAATTAGGAAGTGTCATGCTTTCTATCTACCCAACCAAAGAGATATTATTGCCCCCACTGGATAAATTTTGTTCACTATCACTCCTCAAGCTATAGACCAAATAATGCAAGCCCCTACAGTAGAGAATGCCACTCCTTTTTCCCATGAACCACTTGTTGACTTGTATCAGAAACTGGAATTTGCTAAAAGAGCCAAAACCCTTGAGATTTTATTAACTGAAGATGCCTCATGACCCCAGAAAAAACCTCCCTATCCATCATCCATTTTCCCTGAGAGAGCTAAGAAAATTATCATAGTCATCTCCTACCTCCTTGGCTATTATTCATATAAGTGGGTTGATGAGGCAATTATAGGTTTACTTTCCATTTCTCTGTAGATTCCAAGCCTTCCATCTTGTTTAACTTTATCCAATTTCTTGCAGATTCTATCCATGAGTAGTTTATCAAATTCCAGATTGAGGAGGTATTCAAATATGCTTCTCTATTAGTTTATATGTTTTTATATTTTCAGGGAGACAACCTCAAGTTTGCCTTACAAAATATGGATGAAGAAGGAAATCAGCAGTCATTCATCTTCTGGACTACACTCGTAATGAAGGAACAAAGGACTTTTCATACAAACAGTTCATAGAGATGTTTGTACATTGAGCACTTGGTCTCTTAAGTAACAACACGGAGCCAAGAATTAGTGAAGAAAATAGGAAAGTTTTGTAGCTATCAGACCAAGTCTAGATAGGGGATTTATATATTTATCATAATTACACAAATTTGAGGATATTTGGGTGTGAGCTAGCCCCTTACAAGCTGCCAAAATTCCTCCCAATGAGGATTTTTTCTCTAGAATACATCAAGAAAATGCTCAATATGGATGAGATTGACTTTGTAGCTGCTAAGAAGAAATCCCAATTTAAAATCAAAACTCAAATAGGGCCTTTCATTTGGAACAATAGGTGAGTAGGTGAAGAAGCAGATAAATCATTGAAAGAGATGCAGTTCAGCCTCAGTTTCACCTAGTGATATGATCCATTAGGGATCATCTCCAAGTTGAGGGTAGAGAAAAGATCTACTCTTATTTTCACACAACCAAACCAGAGATTGAAAGATATAAAAACCAACTAGAATGGACTGAGAATACTCTACAAGTGGAAAAGGAGCAGTTAGTGTCCACTTCAACAGTGCAGACTCCTGTCACAAAGGAGAAATCAGCAAAGAGGAGTAGAGAATAAGAGTCACCTTCATTGACTGAGATTTCTAGTGAAGGCTTTCAATTCATGTACAGAAAGAAGGCCAAGTTGCATTCTAAACTAAGCCTAAGCAAGGATTAAGAGCAAGCGAACATTATCACCACTAAAGAGCCACTTGTTTCCTCATTAGTGGGTGATGAGACTACATTCTCTCCCACTAACTCTACAACTTCACAAGATCAACAACAGGTTATGCAGACCAGCACATCTACTACAGGGGAGGCACAAAAGAGTATATTTTCAAAGATATTAAAGTGAGAAATGAGGCCTTGAAAATCAACACTTATAATCATTTCTAGAAGGATACTTCCAGTTCTCAAAGCAGGCTGTTGTCAGCCTTTGATTTAGAGAAAGGTAAAATGCAAATGGCATTCCTCCAAGCACAGATTCCCAAACCCAAGGCAACATCAAACTACAAGAAGACATCATTTGAATTTGATGTGAAACACATACATCCCATTGACCAAATGGAGATGCACAAGTAGACTGGGCAAATGATTTCATTTACTCTCACTAGCACTGCTATGAGTTTGTCAAAATTTCAGGTTACATTGGCCAATTTTCAATCACAATTGAAGATGGAGAAGGTCTCTCCAGTTTCCAAAGACACAAGGATCAATGCTTTGGAGGGCTTGGTGATCAAAGTGGGTTATGATCTTGTAAATATCAATGTTTTATAAGAGCTTGTGAGGAAAAATAATACAGACATAGGAACATTAAGGAAGAAGTTGAAATTACCAGCCACAGAAGATCCTCTAGCCAAGGATATTGAAGAAACAAAGACACAGAAGGTAGACATGATGAATCTCATCATGGAGCAGAGTGCACAGTTGAAGCAAATGGAGATAAAGATGGAAAAGATAATCAAAGAAAAGGAGAAAGATACCAAAATGGTTGTTGTCACTTTGGAAGCACTCCTGATCACAACCATTCCTACAACTACATCTTCTACAACAAGCACAGGGGATGTTGCAGATCAGTTAGCAAATGCAGTGTAGAATATGTCTCTCCAAACTGAAGAAATCAAAAGATTGCAGGCTCAAGTAAATCTTATACAAGATCAGAAGATAAAGATTGAGATTTTCCATGCAGCAGAGTGTTAGAGAGCTCAAAACTAGATAGAAGTATGGAGGAAATTAGAAACTGAATCCTCTATTGGCCACACTTTGTCCCAAGTCAAATAAATCATATGGAACAACATCACTGAGGTAATTGATGAAATATGGCCTTGTATTGTAGGTTTTAACCCCGTACAGAAATTACCTGCATACAAATTCTAAATCACAGAAAAATAAACAATGCGAGAGCATAACACATAAAACACATATGCACAGAGATTTTCTCGTGGATCCCAAAACCGGGACTACCAGCTTGATTTTTCATTATTATTCCTTTCAATGTTACAATACATATTTATACATGCCGAAGCATCCAATACCATGGACCGAAAAACCATCGCGTCCAACACCATGGACCGAAAACCATCGCGTCCAAAAAACATGTGCGAAAATCATGCACAAAACCATAGGTGGGTCCGCCCAACCTAACATAGGGTCCAAAACCAAAATTTTCCCGGGCGCTGCCCGGACCCCATAAAGTGGGGTTACGGGTACCCCTCAAACCCCCTGTTAACTATGTGGAAAGAATATAACACAACCCAACAATCTCCCACTTGTTGTTTTCTTTCCATAGGGGGCCACAGGAGAGCTTAGTCATTTTTCCAACCCTGAAACGGCCATTGTTTCTCTACACCAAGAGAACTTCTCAGAGCTCACAGATTTTGTCAATGCATCTGCAGTATTCTTCAAAGTGTCCACCTTTACCAGCAACACCTTTTTGTCTTCTATCATATCCCTCACAAAGTGATACTGAACATCAATGTGCTTTGTCTTTGAATGATAAGCAGGGTTCTTTGCCAAGAAAAATTGCACTTTGGCTGTCACAGTCTATCCTTATAGCTCCCTGTACTAACCCCATACTTGAACACAATCTCTGCAACCAAACTGCTTCCTTGCTTGCATGAGTGGCTGCCATGTATTCTGCCTCCGTAGTTGATAGTGCCACTAAGATTGTTTCTTACTCATCCAACTGACTGCACCTCCAAATAGGTTAAACACATACCCACTTGTAGATCTTCTCTGATCCAGATCTCCAGCCCAGTCTGCATCAACAAAGCCACGGATATCCAACACTCTGTCCAATCCTGGTCTTCCTTGGTAGCACAAACCATAATCACTAGTGCCACGCAAATACCTGAAAACCCGCTTCACTGCTGTCCAGTGCTCCTTCCCTGGTTTTGACATAAACCTGCTCAATACTCCCACTGCATGTGCAATGTCTGGTCTAGTACAGACCATTGGATACATCAAGCTACCAACTGCACTTGCATATGGAACACGGGACATGTCCTCTTCCTCTTCTTGTGTCTTGGGACACTGTTCAGCAGATAACCTCACACCTACAGGAATAGGAACCTTCACCGGTTACTATCCTGCATATTAAACCTCTGCAGTATTGTCTCAACATACTTCCTCTGGTTTAACCAGAGCTTCCTCTTTGCCCAATCTCTTTTAATTTCCATGCCCAAAATATAGTTTGCAGCACCAAGATCTTTCATGTCGAATTTGGAGGACAATTGGGTCTTCAAATCCTGGATAATTTCTTTGTCATTTCCAACAACAACATATCATCCACATACAAGACCAGATAAATAACACAGTCACCAATTAATTTAAAATAAATACACACAGTGATCTGCTTTGCTTCTGGTGAAGCCAAGTCCCCGTATAAATGTATCAAATTTCTGATACCACATCCTTGGTGACTGTTTTAACCCATACAGAGACTTCTTTAACTTGCATACCAGTTCTTTCTTACCCTTCACCGCAAAGTCTTCAGGTGGCTTCATGTAGATTTCCTCTTCCAAATCCCCGTGAAGAAATGCTGTCTTCACATCCATCTGTTCTACCTCAAAATCAAAAGCAGCAGCAACAGATAAAAGTAATCTAATAGAAGTTACCTTGGCAACAGGAGAAAAAATATCACCAAAATCAATTCCCGGCACCTGGGAATAACCTTTTGCTACCAACCGAGCTTTGTATTCTCCACCTTCCCTTCTGCATTTGTCTTCTTCTTGAACACCCATTTACTGCCAATGGGTTTCCTTCCAGCCGGCAACTCCATCAGATCAAGCCTCATTTTTGTGCAAAGATGTCCATTTCTATTAACCATGGCCTCTTATTCCAGAGTTTTACCATGGACCTCTTGAATCCACTGCTTCCTTTTCACAGTTCTGGGATCATCATCAGTAACAGACAAAGCAAAATTTGAATAGAAAGCAGATGGACTATACCTTTCTGGCTGCCTTCTTTCTCGAACTGATCTTCTCACAGCCGGAGTTGTGGCTCTTCATCTTCTGATTCCTCCTCTGCTACAGAGTCTGATTCTTCCTCCTTTAGTTCAAACTCTATCTTCACAGGTTCCTTTGGTTGGACTTCATGTTTAATAACATCTTTCACCTCTCTAAACACCACATCTCAACTGTACACAACCTTTCGTGTGACTGGGTTCCAAAGCTTATAACCCTTTAAACCATCCTTATACCCAATAAAGATGCACTTTTCAGATTTACTATCCAACTTGGTTCGTTTCTCCTTTGGAACATGTAATTATGCATCACATCCAAATACCCTCAGATGTGAAAGAGAGGGTTTCTTACCAGTCCATACTTCTTGTGGAGTCTTATCCTCCAACGCTGATGAAGGTGACCTGTTGACCAAGTAACATGCAGTATCCACCGCCTCTGCCCAGAATTCCTGTCCTAACCCGGCACCACTGAGCATGCTTCTTGCCCTTTCCATCAACGTCTTGTTCATTCTTTCTGCGACTCCATTTTGCTGAGGTGTATATGGAGTAGTCTTCTGCCGTGCTATACCACACTTCTTACAGAATTCTTCAAACTCCTTGTTGCAAAACTCTACACCATTATCTGTCCTTAGCACCTTTATCCTCTTCTCTGTCTGGTTTTCCACCAGAGCCATAAATTCTTTAAACCTGTCAAAGACTTCAGATTTCTTCTTAAGGAAATATATCCATGTATTCCTTTAGAAGTCATCTATAAATGATACATAGTACACAGACTTACCCAGTGATGCAACCTTCACAAGTCCAAACACATCACTGAGCACAAGCTCTAATATCTATTTCGCCCTATTACCACTAGAGGGGAAACTCACCTAATTCTGCTTCCCATATACACAATTTTTACAAAAATCAAAATCCAGAGAGCTATTACTCATACCTTCTACCATACCTTTACCATGAAGTATTCGAAGGCCCTTCTCTCCAATATGTCCAAGCCTTTGATGTCACAGCATGGTGTTCTCTCCAAGACTGCTAGATTTTCTGTTCCACTTTTAGGAACGACAGAACTGTTGCACCCATCAACAACAGTGCTACCTTGCAGCTTGTATAGAGTTCCAATCCGAACTCCCCACATTAATAGCAGTGCCCCCCAAACCATCTTGCAGATATCCTTCTCGAACATTGTTTTTACACTCGCATCATCCAGCTTGCTTACAAAAATCGGATTTCTGGCTAATGCAGGAATATGCAAAACACCCAGAAGTGTTTTAACTCTTCCACCTTGCAACTTCAACTTTACTTTTTTGCGACCAAAAATTCTAGCCTTCCTGTCATCCCTCAAGAAGACATCACCACCATCATATTTCTCATACTCGCAGAACCACTCTCTATGGAGAGTGAAGTGAAAGGATGCATCTGAGTCAATCAACCATGCCTCATGATTTACATGTGTAATTGAAGAAGCCAAGTACACATCCCCACCTTCATCTGAGGTGGTTTTCGCCCCTGTAGAAGGAGCATCATCCAATCCCTTTCTTTTTTTAGGAGCTTTAGATTTACAGTCCCTTTTGTAGTGCCCTTCCTTTCCACATTTCCAGCACACCACCTTTACAGGTTTTCTTGGAGATTTAGATCTCCCTCAAGATTTAGATCTCCCACTTGATGAATTTTTATTTTTTATTTTTTTTTATTTTTTTATTTTTTTTTTTATTTATTTTTTATTTTTTTATTTTTTTTATTTTTTTTTTCTGGCACCGTCCTCGTACAGACAAGGCATCACCATTTTGGCTCTCCATACTTTTCTATCTCATCTCCTTCGTGAGAAAGGATGAGACTATTTCATCAAACTACAAGGAAATTGCTTTGCTACCTATTGCAATAACTAAACTATCCCATGAATCTGGTAGAGAACACAACAAACTAGTGCACTTATCTTCATCTGAAATTTTAATATTAATAGACAATAACTGACTTACCACAATATTAAATGCATTCAGATGCTTTGACACCAACTCTCCATCTTTCATCCTCTGGTTATACAACTTTTTCCGTAGGAACAATTTATTCACTAGAGACTTAGATTGATACAAAGTTCCTAACTTGTCCCACAAAGTCTTTATCATAGCTTCCCCTGATACATTCAACAATACTAAATCTGATACACACAATCATATTGTGCTCTTTGCCTTCTAATCGAAATTCTTCCATTCTTTATCAGATGCTCTCGTTGGTTTAGTACCTGGATCTATCGTGATCCACTAATATTTATCCATCGATAGATCCTCCATCTTGAGTTTCCACAACTCAAAAATCTGACCATTCAATTTCTCGATCTTCTTTCCACTGCTCACCATCTCCTTTCACCACCAGAATCGATCTCACAAATATCTTACTGAACAGGGTCTACCACAAGCCCGAGCGAAACCCCTCAGCAACGAAGGCATATCCTTGAAGCCAAAACAAATCTGATACCAAATGTAGGTTTTAACCCCGTACAAAAATTACCTGCATACAAATTCTAAAATCTCAAAAATAAATATTGTGAGAACATAACACATAAAACACATATACACAGAGATTTTCCCCTGGATCCCAAAACCAGGAATACCAACTTGATTTTTCATTATGTTCCTTTCAATGTTACAATACATATTTATACATTCTGAAACATCCAATACCATGGACTGAAAACCATCGTGTCCAAAACCATGGACTGAAATCCATAACGTCAAAAAGCATGTGCGAAAAATCATGCACAAAACCATAGGTAGGTCCACCCAACATAATATAGGGTCCAAAAAAAAATTCTGGGGTGCTGCCCTGGACCCCATAGAGTGGGGTTACCTATACCCGTCAAACCCCCTGTGACCCCCCCGCTATGTAATCGGTACAACAAAGCGGGGTCTCTAGCCCCCCTCTAACCCCCCGATTAACTACGTGGGCTAGTTGTGGAAAGAATATAACACATCCCAACACTTTTCATGCCCCTAGCCCTTGCATTTTATGCACCATACCTCCTCGCGCGCATTTGGGTGAGTTGTCCTGTCTTGTTTCAAGCTCTACATTTCCACACACAAATTTTTTAGTTGCGCGTGGATTTGTTGGACTCCCAGGCCAAGATCTTGTATCAGGGGTCTTGTGCAGTCTCATTGAAATCTCCAAAGATTTGGCCTAGGTGGATAACTTCTACTGCAGCAATGCGGTCCTTAGATGCGGCGTTAGTGACACTACAAACCATGCATGGTGTTGTCCATCTGTCAAGGTCATGTTAGCTTCACGAATCATACCCTTCAATCTCTGATCCAGCTCCCAGGGGGTCTCACCTAGAAGCATTATGATTTCCTTAAACTCAATAATTCATTGTGTCTCCGATTTTGGCCTACTAAATTCCATATTCAACGCAGCTTGGATATCCGTGATCCCTGCGTTTTGATTTTCATTGGAATGCTTAATGTACCATGTTAGTGTGTGATCCTACAACATTCTTACCAGCGTTGCCTTCTTTATATTGTCATCCACGACTCCTTGTGCTTCCCATATATCCTTTACCGTGAACTAATATTGGTTTGGATTTTTGTTTCCTACTCCTTTGAACACCAACAATTTTATCGCACTTGTCATATTGAACTGTGGTGGTGGCGGAGGTGGTGTGGGTGGATATGGGGGTGAATATGGTGAAACCGATGGTGGTATAGGTGGAGGTGGTATGCATAGAATTCATTGTCTTACCAGACTCATCGCACTTCTTGGTGAAACTTTCATGAGCTCTTCCTCGCTTTCTCGCCAAGGTGAAATCAAGGGGCTAGTTTCTATCTATGTGCTACCTTGATTTCTATAGATCCTCCCACTTTGTGTAGCCCAAAACATTAATTTATTCGCATAATTCAATTTTCACACAGTAGCATTCTAATACAAGTGTTCAAACATTTAATGTACTTACGTCACGATTCTTTGAGAAAGTGTTGCTTCACCTCGTTGTAGCTGATTGACGTGTCTACCGTGAATTCGGTGATAAACCCTCCTATAATTTGATCAATCCAATGGCCCATAGTGTGCATGAGCTTATCTTCTGACGCTTCTAGTCTGCGCACCAATTCTGGAGTCCACACAATAGGTTTTTCGAGCCTACACCTTCCCTCACTGTCTGCTAGCTTTGCAATCCACTCATACAACTCAGAGGGGAAGGATGTAAAGAAAATTTCATGGATTTATGTATATAAGTAGTGCTCTAGCCACTATTCTTTTGATACTCACCGATTCTTATTTTCCTGTGTTATGAACTCGTGGATCTTTCTGTCCAGCCACCCTTTAATTTCTTTCTTGGCGGATTCCAATGACAGGACATTAGACATCCCTTATGCAGATCCCAGCCTCGGCAGTGGAACCATTTGTTGGCTTGTTGGGGTCTGACCCAGGTTCAGAGGTAATTTAGCCAAAAAAATCTTGATACTACTGGCCCTTTTGGAAACAATATTGGGAGCACGGACTGAGGTCTCACTCGTAGTATGGGAGGGTGTTAGAACCAGGTTTTCGCACCCTGGATATGTCTAATGAGTTCAAGTGGTATGCAATTTGACCCTGCACGCACGTCGCTACGCACACTTACTTGTACCTCGTAGCCTGAGATGATGCCTTCGTGTAGCCCTACTCGGGGTTTGAGCGCTATTATTACTCAAGTCCTTAATAGTACTCCACCATTAGTTGATTAACTTAGCTTATTTGCATGTGTAAATTATACTTAGGAATTTAAATCATTCATACAAGTGCGCATAGTAAATAAAAAGTATATTTTCAATTGATGTCAAACATGTAACAACTCAAGAACATATACATAGAATTTGGATAAAACTTCTCTTTATTATTCTCTCCTTCCGTTACAAACTCGACTCCGCCTTGTGCACTCAGCTGCAGGGATCCACACACTCAACTGCAGACAACTAGGCCTCTGCGCAATCAGCTGCAGAGCCTTCTCCTACTCTACGACCCAAGATACACTTAGACACTTGCTCTGTGCTTCTACTTTTCTATCTCATACTTTGCTCTCACTAACTCACTTTTACACTTAAAGACTTGCTCTATTTATACAATCCCATGGTTCACAAACCATGGGTAGGCTGACATTATATTACAAACTAGAGAAGATAACCCTATGACTCTAACATACTTCCGTGCCTGTAATTCGCGGAGATTTACAAGCATCATTTAGTCAAAACATAGGCTTCAAGCCCCAAAACATGCCCCAAGGGGATTCCATGCCCAACATGACTCATGAGCACCCACAGATCAATGAGATTGATCACCTCTTAGTGCAACTGGATATTAGGCAAAAACAAGTTTTAACACATCCATTCACACCCAAATCTAACAATAAATGGTTGTAAATCATTCTCCTCCTCCTCCTAGGGGCACGAGAGTAAACAAATTTCATGGAGGCCGATCACATGTCCATATGTTCAATGAAGCAATGGAATTGACTAAGAAAGAGAAAAACTATGAGACTTTAGAGAGTAATTCTCCTAATAGGATATGATCATCCATGCTCAATACAATGGATATCATAATAGATAAGCCTTTGGAGATAGTGACTCACCCACAAAAGGTTGTTCCCCATCGATCAACACATAATCCTACTATTGAGCTACCGAAAATTATAGTACTATTGAGGATTTATCCCAAGCCTCATGCACCATGTTTGTATTGGAGGTTTTGTAAAGCTTCCCTAGGCAACACATATCCTCATGCTAGAAAGATATTAGTTATATAACACTCATTCAATTTCCTATGAAACTTTAGGCCTTTGATGGACACAACTTATTACCTAAGGGATTTTTCCTTACATTTTCCAATGAGCTCAGTGGAAAAGTTATCATTGTTGATGTAGAAGTAGTTGATGTCTGACTTGAATATATTCTTCTTTAGACGTAGTTGGTTTTATGCTATGATTTTTCTCATGTAACTCTAATTTTTGTTCTCCACTTTCCTCATGAAGACAATGTAGGTTTTAACCCCGTACAAAAATTACCTGCATATAAATTCTAAAAACATAAATTAAACAATGGAGAGAGAATAAAACATAAAATAGTTATACATAGATATTTCCCCTAGATCTCGAAACTAGGACTACCATATTGATTTTTCATTATATTCCTTTCAATGTTAAAAGACATATATATACATGTCGAAGCATCCATAAACTGCAATCCATTAACCCTGGATTAGAACATAATCGTAGTTCCCTTGACTGAATCTACAAAATACCATGGGAAGAAAACCATCATGCCCAAACCATGTACGAAAACCACACACAATACCATAGGTAGGTCCACCCACCTTATATAGGGTCCAAAAAAATTCCATGGGAAGTTGTCCCAGACCCCGTAGAGGGGGGCTACTACCCCCCTCAAACCCCCTGACAAGCGGGGCTACCCCCACCCCCCCATGACCCCCTTGCAGTGCCCCACACAAGAACATGGAGGTTTATGCCCCCCCCTGCAACCCCCCACATAATGAATAGGGAGGGATGTCTCACCCGCTGTGACCCCCACCCGTGCATGTTACTAGTTGTGGAAATAATATAACACACACCCAACATTCTCCCACTTGTTATTTTATTTCCATAGGGGGCAAAAGGAGAATAAGTCGTTGGTCCAACCTCAAAATTCCCATTGCTTCTCTACACCAAAAGAACTTCTCAATGCTTATAGACTTCTTCAATGCATCTACAACATTCTTGAAATTGTCCACCTTTACCAGTAATACTTTTTTGTCCTCAACCATATCCCTCAGAAAGTGATACTGAATATCAATGTGCTTTGTCTTTGAATGATAGGAAGGGTTCTTTGCCAAGAAAATTTCACTTTGGCTGTCATAGTATATCCTTATAGGTAATTCTACCAACCTCATAATTGAACACAATCTATGCAACCAATTCGCTTCCCTGCTTGCATGAGTGGCTTCCATTTATTCTACCTCTGTAGTTGAAAGTGCTGCTACATACTATCTCTTGCTCATCCAACTGACTACACCTCTAAAGAGGTTAAATACATACCCACTTCTAGATCTTCTCTGATCCAGATCTCTAACCCAATTCGCATCAACAAATCCGTGGATGTCCAAAAATTTATCCATTCTTGGTCTTCCTTGGTAGCACAGACCATAATCATTAGTGCCACGCAAATACCTGAAAACCCGCTTCACTATGTCCAATGATCTTTCCCTTGTTTCGACATAAACCTGCTCAATATTCCCACTACATATGCAATTCTTGGTATAGTACAGACCATTACATACATTAGGCTACCAACTTATTGAAGCCTTGAAATTCGCTACAACAACATTGGGAATGACCACCTGGTCCAGACCTTAAAGCAACTCTTTTTCCATTTGGAATGATGGTTCCCACTGGTTTAACTAGGTCCAGTTACATTATCTCAATCTTCAATGGATTAAAATATGGCTTTCATCCACCAATGGAGAAGAGACATTAGATCAACCCTCTTGTTGATCAGGCAAGAAAGTGATCCCTAGGCTGATCTCGGGCTCCACCAAGACACAACTAATGTTTGCCTCTTTATGAAGAGGACTTTTAGGAATGTAGAATTAAATCTAAATGAAAAATTATTCTCAAATGCAATCAAAAGGAACTAAATCCTAATCCCATCCTAGTTAGGTAGATATAGATCTTACCCACCCGAGAGAAAGATATTTAAATGATTAGGATTTAAATATGTCTGTCAAATAATGAATATCAAGCTAACGAAGTAGTTCAATTAACTGACATTATGAATACCAAAGCACATTCTAGTCAGATACCTCTTAATTGAAATAAGCAACCAACAATATTTTGGAAGTAGTTCACAAAATGGTACCGATTATTAAATCAGTAATTTGCATAATTAAACAATAATATGAAGAAATAGTTCACAACATACCATTATTTTCTAAATCAATATTAAAAGACAGATCTATGATTAAATAGTTACTCAGAAATCAGAATTCAACCCATAAGAGAAGAGATAAATAATAGCATATGATTGAGACAAATTACTCATATCGACAATAGTGCACAAATAGAATAAAATGACACATTCCTTCCATCATAAAATGAAACTAGTAGTTAAAACAATAACATTATAAATACAAATTTATTGAATTGATTTCTCTAGCTCTGGTCTCCAATAATCCTTTACAATCTTTGAACTTCTGTTGTTACAACAAGAGATGCAGTAGTGCAATCTCTTCTCATCATACATAATTTGGAATGAAAAAGGAAAATCCTCAATAATCTTCAAACCTGATACTTTCTCTCTTCTCATCTACAACTCTAAATCCCTATTACAATAGTGCTTTTAATAATTTTAGAATTACAGAAGAGAGAAGCCCGTAATAAATTCTACAATATGTTATTTATAATATTTACAAAAGAATTCTCAACAAGAAAGTTTGTTGAAGAATAAATATGCTCCATCAATTTTCATTGGCTCAAAATTCCATTCTTTTATTGCTGGATCATTCTTATTGATTGAGGTCTTGTTCTTCTCATCTCTTCAACTGTTTTCCTACAAAAAACAAATCAAACTAAATTAAAATGGAAAAAATAAAATCAAAATATCAAATAAGGAATTAAAACAAATCCCATAAAAAATTAATTAAATAATTAAAACAAAAGAACTCTGAGTTTTTTTATTGATGTTCGTGATGATATAATTTTGTCAAGGAGAATATAGGTGAATGGATCCGAACTCAAAAGAAGTTGTGGGCAAATGAAAATGCAGAAAATTAAACTTAGAAATTAGTTTTGCTAAAACATTTAGAACTTTATCTTTTACTATATTTTAGACCTAATAAATGATCAAATATGGAAATTAAACTATTTCATAAATATTCTTCTTAATTTTATTTTTCCAATGAGCCATCATGGGCCTCATTTGACTAAGTAAAACTCCATTTATGAGCTTCCAAAGTTGATGTATTAAAATTGCCAAAATTCTAAAATTTCTGTTACTTAAACTAAAAGTTAGAGATTTTTATTAAAAATCCTAATCCTTAAATTAGATTGAAAATATTATTATTATACTAATCTAATTTTAATTATTCTATTAATTTTAACTAATTACAAATTTAATTAAAAACATAATTAAATAAAATTCAATAATTAATTAAACTATTATTATATTATAATTTAAATTATATTTAAATTATATTTTAATGCAATTTAAATTTCATAACAAAACAAAGCATTAGAATCCATCCATATTAATAAAACAAGTCAAAATGAAACAAGATACGTGAAGTGTGTGAAGTGTGAGAGAGTAGTGGAGTTATAAGGGGAGGTGAGTTATGGAGGGATAAGGAATCAGTTGAGAGTGAGGTGGAGGGATAAGGTGGAGGGTGAGGTGAGGATGAGGTCACCGTGTTGGGAGGTATAACGAGTGAGTGAAATAAATTTTATAATAAAAATTTTAAACCTCTCACATGTTTTTCAAATTGGCAATTGCAATTTTTTAAATGAGTGGTATAATAAAAAAAATTTGTGATATGTGATACGCGATGTATCGCAATCGCAATATCGTATTGCCATTTTCACTTTTACATTTTTTAATTTCATGATTTTGGAAGGAATGATTTGATGAGAAGTGGGGTCATGTGAATTGATAATCCTACAAATTGGACTTCATCCATTTTGCAGTTTTGGGGTTTTGGGTTTGGTAATTTGTTTTAAAATAACAAATTGGGGTAAATTACCAAGATCGCGTAACATTTTTCAACTAACGTACAATTTAGCTAGGTCATTTTGTAGGACAGTTAGTGAAAAATAAAAAAATATTAGTAAAAACTAACTAAGAGTTAATATTTACTATGAATGACTATTGAACTTAATTAGTTACAAAAAATAGAAATATTATACATTTTTTGCATTTTTTAGCCTAGGTGAGAAAATGATCAAACTTCAAAAGAATGTCATTTCCAAACCGGTTGACCAAATGAGGCGAAACAAGTATCGATAGAAAGCTAGTGAAAAGTTGAATTCAATGAAACAACTAATACAAAAATCCAATGAAAACAAAAAAATGAATTTTTTTAAAGACAAATAACTTAAATGAAAATCATAAAAGCTGTTTAGCCAAAAATTAACGAAAAGGTTCCCCATTATTTGAAGTAATAGGTGGTGTTGGGTTTTCCCTACAACACAATTGCACTTGCATATGGAACACATGGCATGTCATCTTCCTCTTCTTGTGTCTTGGGACACTGTTTAGCAGATAACTTTACACCGAAATAAATAGGAGCCTTCATTGGTTTACTATTTTGCATACTAAACATCTGCAATATTGTCTCAACATAATTTCTCTGGTTTAACTAGAGCTTCATTTTTTCCCTATTGCTTTTAATTTCCATGCCCAAAATATAGTTTGTAGCACCAAGATCTTTCACGTTGAATTTGGAAGACAATTGGGTTTTCAATTCTTAGATAATTTCTTTTTTATTTCCAATCAACAATATATCATGCACATACAAGACCAAATTAATAACACGGTCACCAATTAACTTAAAATATACACAATGATTTTCTTTGCTTCTAGTGACGCCAAGTCACCATATATATGTATAAAATTTCTAATACCACATCCTTGGTGATTGTTTTAACCCATACAAAGACATTTTTTAACTTGCATACTAGTTCTTTCTTACCCTTTAGCACAAATCCTTTAGGTTGCTTCATGTAGATCTCTTCTTCCATATCCCCATGAAGAAATGTTGTCTTGATATCCATCTGTTCTACCTAAAAATCAAAAGTAGCAACACCAAATAAAAATAATCTAATAAAAGCCACCCTGGAAACAGGAGAAAAAGTATCACCAAAATCAATTCCCTTCACCTGGGAATAACCTTTTGCAATCAACCAATCTTTGTATTTCTTCACCTTGCCTTTTGCATTCATCTTCTTCTTAAACACCCATTTGTTTCCAATGTGTTTTCTTCCAGTTGACAACTCCATCAAATCTCGAGCCTCATTTTTGTGCAAATATCCATTTCATCAATGATGGCCTCTTTCCATAGTTTTCCCTCATCTGAATCTACTGCTTCCCTGACAATTATGAGATCATCATCAGTAATAGATAAAGAAAAATTTGAACAGAAAGAAGTTGGACTATATCTTTTTGGCTATCTTATTTCTCGAACTAATCTTCTCATAGCTAGAGTTTGTGGCTCTTCATATTCTGATTCCTCTTCTATTGTAGAGTCTCATTCCTCTTCTACTTTAGAGTCTGATTCCTCCTCCTTTAGCTCAAACTCTATCTTCCCAGGTACCTTTGGTAGGACTTCATGTTTAATAACATCTTTCATCTCTCTAAACACCACATCACGACTGTACACAACCTTCCTTGTTTCTGGGTTCCAAAGCTTATAACCTTTTAAACAATCCTTATAGCCAATAAAGATGCACCTTTCATATTTACTATCAAAATTGGTTCTTTTCTCCTTTGGAACATGTACATATGTATCACATCCAAATACCCTCAGATGTGAAAGAGAGGGTTTCTTACCAATCCATACCTCTTTTGGAGTCTTATCATCCAACACTACTGAAGGTGATCAGTTGACCAGGTAACATGTAGTCTCCACCACCTCTGGCTAGAATTCTTGTCCTAACCTGATACCATTGAGCATGCTTCTCGCCTTTTCCATTGAACATATTGTTCATTCTTTCTACAACTCCATTTTTCTGAGGTGTGTATGGAGTAGTATTATGTTGTGCTATACCAAACTTCTTACATAACTCTTCAAATTCCTTCTTGCAAAACTCTCCACCATTATCTATCCTCAACACCTTTATCTTCTTCTCTATCAGGTTTTCCACTAGAGCCTTAAATTATTTAAACCTGTCAATGACTTCATATTTCTTCCTGAGGAAATATGTCCATGTATTCCTTGACAGGTCATCTATAAATGATACATAGTACACAAAATTACCCAGTGATGGAACCGACATATGTCCAAACACATCACTATGCACAAGATCTAATATTTGTTTCATCCTCTTAGCACCAGAGGGGAAACTCACCCTATTCTTCTTCCCATATACACAGTTTTAACAAAAATCAAAATCTAGAGAGAAATTAGACATACCTTCCATCATATCATTACCATCAAATATTTGAAGACCCTTCTCTCCAATATGTCCAAGCTTTTTATGCAATAGCATGGTCTTTTCTCCAAAGGCCACTAAATTTTCTGCTCCATTTTCAAGAACCACAAAACCATTACACCCATCAATAATAATGCTACCTTGAAGCATGTACATAGTTCTAATCCAAGCTCCTCACGTCAATACCAGTGTTCCCTGAACCATCTTGTAGGTATCTTTCTCGAACATTGTTTTTACACCTGTATCATCCAGCTTACTTACACAAATTAGATTTGTGGCCAATGTAGAAATATGCAGAACACCCAGAAGTGTTCTAATCCTTCCACCTTGCAACTTCAACTTGAATTTTCCACGACTAACGATTCCAGCCTTTCTATAATCCCTTAAAAATACATCATCGCCATTATATTTATCATACTCATAGAACCACCCCCTACGTGGAATGAAGTGAAATGATGCACCCAAGTAAATCAACCATGCCTCATGATGTAGATGTGTACTTAAAGACCAAGTTAAGTATGCATCCCCACCTTCATCTCAGGTGGTTTTCGCTTGTGCAGAAGAAGCATCATCAGATTCCTTTCCTTTCGCAAGAGATTTAGATCTACAGTCCTTTTTTAAGTGTCCTTCCTTTCAACATTTCCAACACACCTTTACAGGTTTTCTTGGAGATTTAGATCTCCCTCTAGATCTAGATCTCCCACTTAAGGTCTTATTTTTGTTTCTGTTCTGGGACCATCCTTGTACAGACTAGGCATCACCATCCTGGCCCTCCATATTTTTCGTCTCCTCTCCTCCAACAGTAAGGATGAGGCTATTGAAGAGGAAACGGAGATATCGATCGCGCGCGCGCCCTGCCTGCCTAGGGTTCCTGCCATCGCTGCTGCGCCCCCATCTCTGTGCCTGGCAGCTCTGCTGCTAGGCCCGTGACCATTAACTGCTGGGCTTCTGCCTCTCGCTCCTTCTTGCCTGGGACTCCTTCCCAGCTTCAGCTCCGAGGCTTCTCTCCGGTAGCCCCCTCCCTCATTGATCTCCCTGCGATCCGGCTCTCTAATGGCGGAATTGGATCCCCCGCCTTAGGATCCAGAGGATTTCGAGAAACAGTTTGCTTCTATCATCCCTGAGAACGCAGTAGGCAAAATCCGTCCTTCCGCTTCCAAGTTCATCAAGAAACTAGATGAAATACCAGAAGTCTCCCTCCCTCCTTCCCTCCCGAGGAAGGCTGCAATCTCTTTAGAAGAAAGAGGCCTGGTCGGACAGTTCACGGGACTCTGGCCCTCACCTAGATCATTCCAAAGATGGGTTGAACGCAACTGGAACTCGATAGTGCAAGGGAAAATCGCAATCAGATTTTGTGGCAGAGGTTTCTACACCTTCCTATTTGAATCAAAGGAGGATAGGAATCTTATTTTTAGAAACGTCCCCTATTTGATGGACTCTCGGGGCCTTTACTTGAATAGATGGACTCCAAACTTTGACCCGGAAATGGACGTCCTAATGTAGTCCCTGTTTGGGTCCGCCTGCCCCATTTGCCGCTCCACTGCTGGGGAGATGAGTCAGTCAAGGCTATCGGGAATGCTGTTGGCAAATTCATCGATAGATCTGAAACAAAAGAGAACATGCATGCTTGTGTGAGGATTTGTGTCGAGGTAGATTTGGGGAAAGGACTGTCAGAAGCTATCAAAATCAAAGTTGACCAGTGGATGCACATACAATAGGTGGACTACGAGCAGCTACCCTTCAAGTGCAAGGTATGTCATGAGTATGGGCACTTCGCAAATAGATGTAGTAAATCTAAAACAAATGAATTTGAAGGTAATATTGAAATCTCTGAAGGTGCATGGGAACAAGTCAAAAAGAAAAAGCCAAACCCCCCTCCCGGCCCAAGCTCTAAGGTCCCCGTGGAAAACCTCTCCCACCCTTCTCATCCCTCTAGCTCAGCCCCTCCCTTCCCCTCATCCTCTAACCCCTTTGAATCCCTGTCAGCTGAGGACCCTATATCCCCCCCTCCCTCTACCAGAGGCATCGCTCTTGTAAGCCCCTCCCCTCTCTCCCTCCCTCAGCCCTCCCCTCCCCCAACTGTGGAACGAATCTTAACCAGAAACAAAACAAAGGAAAACAACCTCTCCTCTGATCCCCCCAGAAAAGTAGGCAGGAAGTCCAATAAAGAAATCAGGGATGAAAACGCAGCAAAAGAAATGGCCACCAGAACGCAGCAACCAATGGACACCTTCCTAAACAAACCAAAAGGAAGCGGGGAAAAGATGAAAGAGAAGAGCGGGACCCACACCAAACACGGTAAATGATGATCTTGGTCTCCTGGAATTGTAGGGGGATGGGCTCCTCCCTAAAAGCAAATGCAGTCCGAGATCTTCTTAAATTTGAGCAGCCAGATCTTCTCCTCCTCTAGGAGACCAAAATCTCAGACCAAGAATTCCAAAACCACACAAAAAGAAGCAAAAATTATTCAGGCACAACAATAAGCGCAACTGGTGCATCAGGAGGTATAGGAACAATATGGAACAAAAATAAATGGGAACTCACAAATCAAAATTCTCACAGTTGGTGGGTAAGAACGGACATACAGAACAAAGCATCAAAAGAGGACTACACTATTTACAACATATACGCCCCAAACCATTACAGGGACAAAGCTTCATGCTGGGATTCAATAACCACAGATCTCCTTGCAGTTCAAGGAAGGAACATTTTCCTTGGAGGAGACTTAAATCTAATAAGGAATTCTGACGAGAAATTAGGAGGAAATTTTTATGCTGACCCCTCAAGAGATTCCCTAGAAGCCATAATCCAAACCCATAATCTAGTGGATATTCCTCCGCAAAATGGGAGGTTCACCTGGAGCAACAAGAGAATCGGCAACAGCAACATAAAAGAGAGACTAGACAGAATCCTCGTTCAAGAAACAATAGTAGCAAGCTTCCCAAACATCAAAATCAAAAACATTCAAGGCTACACCTCAGATCATAAACCAGTGGCCCTAATTCTCGATAAGGGAAGGGCCATGGGGCCTCTCCCCTTTAAATACAACAAAGCTTGGGATAGCAAAGAAGAATTTCGAAACTTGATTCAGGAGTAGTGGGAAAAGGAAGTCATTGGTTCGCCTCATTACATTTGGGAAACCAATCTTAAATCTCTCAGGACTATTGCCAAACAGTGGGCAAGAAACCACGTAGCAGAGGAAAACAAAAAAAGAACAGACCTCCACAATCAGCTAGAGCAATGGAACCAGGAAAAGGAGAGAATCCAATACACAGAGGAGGACCAAGCCAAAGAAAATGAAATGTATAAATAATTATACAGGCAAAATAGGATGGAAGAAGAAGAACAGAGACAAAAATCTCGGTGCCTTTGGCTCAAAGATGGAGACAAAAACACTTCCTCTTTCCATAATAGTCTAAAACTCAGACGCGCAGGGAGTCAAATAGAGAGAATCATGGTGGATGGGAGAGAGATAAGGGATCAGGAAGAAATCAAAGAGGCTGCCTATAGACACTACAATTCACTCTTATCTGCAAACCCCCAGCCTCAGGACAATGAGGAGTTTCTCAGCTTAATCGAAAATAAAATCTCAGAAGCACAAAATAGAGAGCTCGACCAAGAGGTCATGGAAGAGGAAATTAAGTGGTCAGTGTTTAGCATGCAACAAGACAAGGCTCCAGGCCCAGATGGGTTTATAGTAGCCTTCTATAGAAATCACTGGGAGACTATTAAGAAAGACCTCATAAGGATGGTGAAAAACATCTTCTTAAGATGCAAAACAGGGAACAACATCAAATCCTCCCACCTAGCCCTCATTCCCAAGGAACCTAATCCCCAATCCTTTGATCGCTTCCGCCCTATCTCCCTGTGTAATGTCTCTTACAAAATAATTACCAAAATCCTCGCCAATAGGTTAAAAAAACTTCTCCCCTCCCTCATCTCATAGAATCAAGGGGGCTTTGTCCCAAGTAGACAAATCACAGATAATGTCATTCTTATCCAAGAGGCAATTCACAGAAGCATAAGCAGGAAGGAAAGGGGCATGATCATCAAATTAGACATGGAAAACGCCTTCGACAGAGTCAACCACCACTTCCTAAAGGAAGTTCTCAGGAAATTTGGGATATCTAACACTTTCATCAGCATTATCATGGAATGCATAACTCATCCCTGGACAGCCCCTCTGATTAATGGCAGACCAAGCAACTACTTCAGAAGCACAAGGGGACTGAGACAAGGCTGCCCCCTCTCCCCTTTCCTATACATCATCATGGTTGAAACGCTGAGCATACACTTGGAAAAAATCCGAAGGCAAAAAGAAATCACAGGAATCAGTATAGTACGAGGAACTAAGGGGATAAATCACTCACTCTTCGTAGATGATACACTCCTAATTGGGGGAGCCTCCAGTTTTATGGCAAGAAGATTCAGGAAAACACTAGACTCCTTCCTACTAGCGTCCGGAGGAAAGCTCAACAACAAAAAGTGCATGATATACACTTGGAACGTCCCCAGGCACATCATTCAAAGAATTTCTTTAATTCTTGACATCCCAGCTCAAAGGAATTGGAGCTACTTCATGTACCTGGGACTGCCTCTAGCAAAGGATTCGGTCAAGACTGAAACCTGGGTGAAACTCATAAAAAAATTGAGAGGAAAACTCCAGAGTTGGGAATGACTTGGCTCAACTTGGCTGGAAGAACTACTCTCATCAAAGCCATCCTCTCTGCTCTCCCCATTTATCAGTTCGCAGTCACTCTAGCTCCTGCTAGCACCCACAAACATATGGAAATAATTATAAGGAGCTTCCTTTGGCAAGGAGGAAAGCAGGACTCCAAAATGTTTAGCCTTGTCAAATGGGACCAGGTCATCTTACTGTTTGAAAAAGGAGGACTAGGAATACAAATTCCAAGATTATCCAACATGGCCATGGGTTTCAAACTAATCTGGAGAATCCTCAACGGGAAAGGTGCTTGGTGGACAGAAGTAATCAAAAGGAAATATCTGAATGGCCCCAACTCCAACATCCTATCTGAACCAATTGTTGACAGGAAGTGCACTCCAGTTTGGAAGCTCATTAAAAAAACCCTCCCCCAATTCAGAAATTATATCTCCAGAGCTCCGGGAAGTGGAAGAGATATTAACATCTGGACTGATCGTATAATGGGAACATGACCAAGGAATACAACCCAAAATCTCAGACCTCTTCAAATTTGGATGGAAGCAAAAAATTTAAACTCTCTATATGACATCTCCACTTGGGATCAAAAAAGTTGGCAGGACTGGAAGCGCCTCTCTCCTCCAAACAATCTCAGTGATCTTTGGACTGAACTCAAGCTATCTCTATCGGGTTCAGCTCCCACTAACAATACGATAGAGGACAGGTATGTTTGGGACCCCAACGGAGGAAACTACACAGTCAAAGAAGGCTACAAGATCCTTCAAAATGCTACGGTCACCAACAACTGGGCTCTCCACAAAGTGGTTTGGAAATCTGAATGTCTCCCAAAGGTCAAGTTTTTTAACTGGACTCTCCTCAAAGGCAAAATCCTCACAGCTGAAAACCTTAGGAAAAGAGGCATTCTAGGTCCCTCTATATGTTGTCTTTGCCGAGCAGCTGAAGAAAGCAGCCTCCACATTTTCCTTGAATGCTCCTTTGCTCAAAACTGCTGGAAGCTCATCACTAGCCCCCTAAGTAGAGGAGAAATGCCCAACCAGATCACCTCTCTTCAAAAAAATTGGGGGAACAGCTACCCCTACCCCAAGAAAAACAAAAATCTTGTCAAAAGATTGTGGAACAACATCCCCTCAACTCTATGTTGGCAAATTTGGATCACCCGAAATAAATTCATTTTCAATAAAAAGAAACCCAGCATCTCCAGCACTTTGGCAAAAACAATAGCGCTCATCTCCGAGACCATAAGTGCTAATGGAATGTCCCAACCAGATCAAGAAAGTTGGAACAAAAGGGAGATCGAATGGATCAACAAACTCAGTCTCAGCTTAGATACAAGAAACTCCACTGCCTTCAACTTAGGCCAGAAAAGGAAGGAGTGGAAGCTCAGAGGCTCCAATGAGGAAGTTACTGAATGGATTCTAAACCAAAAGAGGCCTACCCTACAGTTCGATGGGGCCTCCAAAAATAATCCGGGTCAAGTAGGTGCAGGAGGAGTTATCAAGGATCATCAGGGCAAAATTATGGTGACTTACGAGTGGGGACTGGGTATCATGACCAACAACAAGGCTGAGGCTTATAGCCTCTTCCTGGGTACCTCAATCCTGAAGAGACTTGGAATGCAAAACCCAATCATACTAGGCGACTCAGCTATTATTATAGCTGCCATGGTCTCAGGGAGCGATTTTAAGAAAACAACTCTGAACAACATCATAAAAAGGATCATCGACAACTTAGAGAAATAACAGGGGCCACTTTCAAACATGTGCTGAGAAGTAACAACACTGAGGTAGATTGTCAAGCCAACAAGGCATCCAGCAGGTTGGTAGGCCAAGTTAGAGAGAATGATTCTACTTATGACAAAGAAATTCCTTAAGCTGTCATATCCCATCCCTCCACCTCAGAACCTGGGTCACCTTAGACCTCTCTCTTCTCGAAATTTATATACCTCCAAGCCTCCATATCCTCTGCCAAATCTCCTCGACTGCGCCACAGAGTCCCTCCTCTCTCCAATCCATGCCCCTGATATCATCTATGTCACTTCTCTCAGATACGAGCTCGTGTTCCTCAAGACCCCCGCCATCATTCCCAAGCGTCAATCAGGCGGACTACACACCAATATCTTCTTCGCCTGCAGCAAAATCTTTGATTGGAGTCTCAGTCATCTCAAGGATCGGATCCCCCTCCACTTGAACTCTCATATGAGCTCCTCCTCACCCTTTATAACAAGCAGCTTCGCTCCCTCCCTTCTCACAGCTTTCATCGCTCCGAAGGTCTCTGTTTCCGCTCTCTACCAGAACAGTCTTCCTCTTGAAGCAGCGCGCACTCATCCTGAGAGTGGAGGTCGACCCCCTACAGTGGTAAATCCAGGCATTTGCACTCACTGGTTTCCATTTATTACTAACTGGTTGCTTGTTTCTCTGTCTCAGCGCTCCTCCCCTCCTTTTTTCATCATTCCTCAGGTTTCCAGCTCCCCTCCCATCTTCTCTGTCCCGCTCCCGAGCAGAACTCCCGTCCCGATCTGCCCCTCTCAGCTTCCTTCATTCCCCTCTACCGCCTATTCCCTCAGTTCCCGCCTTCAGAAGTATCAAGACTCTGTTTCCTCTCACCAACTCTGCGAAATGGTGGATCATCAGGAAGCATAGGAGCCCGCAACCAATCCTCTGGAGAATGTCATCACAAATAGCGAATGCACCCTTTGCAAAGCGCACACCTTCATGATCGCTAGATTCATCAAACGCTTCAATGATCTCATAGAGGATTATCAAGCAGACAACAGGTCCAAAAGGAAGAAGCTGGAGAAGCAGAAAGCAGAAATAGAGGCTCTTAAGGAGAGATGCACCCACTTGGAGGAAGCGATAGCCCACATCAGGACTTTAACCCAGAGCATGCAAGCTGAAGCCTCGACCAGGGCCAGCGCAAGAAAAGAAGCTCAACCAGATGATTCAGTCAACCAGCAGCAACCTTAGGATATATGCACTGTAAATTTTGTTGGCTAGCAGGTTCCTTTGTTCGGCAATATAGTCGTTACCTATTTCATTCTATCTATCGCTTGTTTAGCCACAAGGATCAAGGGTCTGCGCACCCATTTTGGATCCTCTCCTCCATGTTTTTCCCCTTACATGTAATCGGACATAGTCCTCGAAGTTTTTATAATATATAAGTAACCGATCTTGTCAAAAAAAAAAAGGATGAGGCTATTTCATCAAACTAAAAGATAGTTGCATTGCTACCTATTGGAACAACTAGACAATCCCACGAATCTGGTAGAGAACAAAACAAACTAATGCACTTATCTTCATCTGAAATTTTAATATCAACAGATAACATTTGGCTTGTCATCCTATTAAAGCTATTTAGATGCTTTGTCACAAAGTATCCATCTTTCAATCTCATGTTATACAACGTTTTCTGTATGAAAAATTTATTCATGAGAGACTTAGATTAGTACAAGGTCTCTAACTTGTCCCACAAAGTCTTCGCCGAAGCTTCCCCTAATACATTCAACAATACTAAACTTGAGATAATTGTATTGTGCTCTTTTCCTTCCGATCCAAATTCACCTAGTCTTCAGCTGACATTGTCAGTGGTTTTGTACCTGGATCTACTGTGATCCACTGATATTTATCCACCAGCAAATCCTCCATCTTGAATTTCCAAAACTCAAAACTCTGACTATTAAGTTTCTCGATCTTTATCTTTCCACTTCTCACCATATTCTCTCACGACAAGAATCGATCCTGCATATCTCCCACTGAACAGGGTCTACCACAGGCCCAAGAAAAACCCCTCAACAACAAATGTGTCCCATTGAAGCTAAAACAACTCTGATACCAAATGTAGGTTTTAACCCCGTACATAAATTACCTTCATACAAATTATAAAAATAGAAAATAAATAATGATGATAGCATAAAACATAAAACATATATACACAGAGATTTCCCCTGGATTTCAATACTGGGACTACGAGATTGATTTTTCATTATATTCCTTTCAATGTTACAATACATATATATGCATGCCGAAGCATCCATAAAACCCAATCCATTAACTCTAGATTAGAACATAACCGTAGTTCCCTTAACCAAATCTACAAAATACCATGGGTAGAAAACCATCATGCCCAAAATAATGTGCGAAAACCATGCAAAAAACCATAGGTAGGTCAACCCACCTAATATAGGGTCCAAGAACAGTTTCCTTAGGGTGTTTCTCAGGACTCTATAAAGGGGGGCTAATGCCCCCCTCAAACCCCTTGACAGGGGGGTTGTTGCCCCCCTTACTACGCCTAACAGAATGAACAAGGGGGGCTATTGCCTCCCCCCGCCCCCAACCCCCCGCCCTCCCCCGTGTGTGATACTAGTCGCGGAAAGAATATAATGAAAAACCAATAGGAAATATCATTACAATTGATAAACTTGCATATTGTACACTGATAATAAAATCAACCTCTATGAGAACTTGATATGAGAATACTAGTGTAGGCGTATTCAATAAATCATCATTAATGCGCATTTTTCCAATGCCATATCGCAATATTCCATCTACCAATATTTCTCCCATTCATATGATCTCTCTATCAATAGTGGATCTCTTTATTAGATGGATCTCCCTTAGATGCTGATTTGTATACTGTGAAAATTCCATTAATTCCAATTCATGTTTCCTATCAAAGGATATAATCAACATATAATAATCTTGCATCGAGTGAATCCCATGCTAAGGAACTTAATGATTATCCTTTTCCTATGTGGGTGATCATCCACATTCCCCTAACTTCCTTGACCTTGATCTTCCTATTGATGAATACTTTATGGAACTTATGTCTATTATTGATCATCCCTATAAGGAACTTCACTAAATGATCATTTCTTCTTGAGCGTGAATCATTGGATGATTCGGTCAGAAAATTTGGTTCCCCTATCTGTTTTGAGTGGTCCTAGTCCCCCATCATCCTACATGGTGTCTTCCTGGATGGGAACTTAGTTAATATTTCAAAATTTACACCCATCAACATTTATATGAAATGATGTGTCATGGAACACACTATGATCAATGTGGATTGTACTTGAAAAATTGAAATGTACATTGTACTTTTCAATGAATTCCATGACGTATTTTGTTGGCCTTACAAAGGAATGTTAAGAATTGACCCTCATATTATTAAACAGGAAATTGAAACATATGATGGAGCCAAGCTAGTTTAGCAAAGGCTTAGGCCATTGAATGCTCATAAAATGGAAACTATTAAAGTATAAGTCTAGAAACTTTTGAATGTTGTTTTTATCTATCCAATACCTTTCATCGAATGGGTATCTAATCCTATTCTAGTCACTAAAAAATAAGTAATTGTTCAAGTATTGGAATATCCAAAGGATAATTATCGAACCCATTTCTTTAATAAAATTTGTAATAAGTGCACTATATTTTCCTTTATATATGGATTTTCTAGGTATAATCAAATATAAATCAATCTGGAAGATCAACATATGATAATTTTCATCTACCCATGGGGAATGTTTCCTTATAGGAAGTTTCCTTTTGGTCTCCAAAATGTTGGTGCCACTTTCCATTGGGCCATGCACTATGATTTTCATGACATAAAATACATCATCGAGGCTTATTTCTGATGACCTTACTACACGATCTTGCCAATGTGAGTATCATCTTGCCCATTTATGGGATATATTTTTATGATTTTGATTCTATAATATTATTTTAAATTTACGCAATGCACATTCTATGTGGTGTCTTGGAGGTGAATTTGTTTCATCATGTCCAAGGACACATCAGAGATGATCCCTCAAGGGTTTATGTGATCATCAATTTTCCTCCTCCTCATAGTCTCCACCAACTTCAACGTTTATGAGGGAAGGAAAAAGTTTTGTGTAGATTTATTTCCAATTATGATGAGATAACAAATGTTTTTATGCATTTACTAAAAAAGGTGTGCCTTTCATATGGGATGACTAGGCTCAAAAATATTTGATGCTTTGAAGCAAGCGTTATTATCTATCCCATGTTAATCCCTTCTAATTGTAATCAATAATTTTTTACTCTATCCCATGGCCTCAAGTCAATTATTGGTATGGATAACGTCTAATAACATGAGATCTGAAATGACCATGTTATTCGTTATATTAACAAAGGCCTTGTTGGTCCTAATATTTGCTACTCACATAACAAGAAGTTGGATGTGGTGGCTACTTATGTTGACCAATGATCACAACATTACATACTCTTGAAAGTGAAAATGGTAATTGTATATTCTAACAACATGAATCACATCTATAGTCATCAAGTCACTGAGGGTAAATACTCAAAATGGACTATTATCCTTCAAGAGTTTGATTTGGAGTTTTTTGTTTCCTAATATGAGAATTCCTTGGCATTCACAGAGTTAATGTCTAACCTTACCCAAGATTGCAAGGAAATTGTGGTTGGTGATTCATTTTGGATGAGTAATTATTAATTATTAGCTCTTCTAAACCATGGCTCAAGGATATCTTTTTATATCTTCAAACTCAATGCTTTTGGTCTCAATTATCTTGCAATGGACATCGACATATATGCCACCAAGCTAAGAATTACGTCATTATCGATGATACGCTTTGTCACTAACTATTTTATTTGGTCTTGCATAAATTCAATAATTGTGAGGAGGTTGAATGTGTTTCAAATCATTTTCATGTTAGAGCATGTGGGAGTCATCTCTTTGGGTTCTCCACTACATAAAACGTCTCGTGTGTTGGTTACTTTTGGACCTCAATATTTAAGGATTTTATTATTGTGATTTAGAAGTGCCACCTATTATGTTCCTATACCAATAGGTGTCATATATTGTGATTGACTTGGTTTAACTCTTAAATATGTACATACCTTTGCTTGTTGCAAATGTTTTCCATATTCAAAATCAAAAAATAAAAAAATGTAAAGAGGGTATGTCCTAGAAAAAGAATAAAAGGACAAAAGAATGAAAAATTCATAAAAAAATAAAAATTAACCGCAAGAAAATAAAAAGACCATGAAAGTGTGCAAGACCAAATGCCACAACCACTTACTTTGATGCAACATAAAAGATTGTGTGTATCTTGTTACTTATGCACAATCCATGGTAACCAAACAATTTAAAATTGGTTATTTCATGTTTTGAATTTCATGCTTAGAGATAGAGAATAAAATCTAACCAAACTGTTTAATCTTGGTAGATAAGTAGATAGGTAGAGTGAATAAAAGGAGATCAATAGTTTAATCTGAGCCTTTAGATGTAATAATGATATACCTAGACAGATTTCCATTGTAAAAGAAAATAAAAGGTTTTGATAAGGGTTTGCCAGTTTAAGTGCACTCTAATAAAAGAAAAAAATGGTAGGATAAAGTAGGTAGGGTAAGTAGATGAATGGTTGCAGAATTTTGTATGATGAATGCTTATCTAGATATCAAGTCGTATACTTTCATCATCAAAAACACTTAAAGATATGGATCACAATGAAGAAATTTACATCATAGAAAAAAGTCAAACTAATTAACCTCCTCACTCATTTTTTCCCTAAATTTTACTAATTTCCCATAAGTACTAAAGGCACCATCAACCTGAAAGTTAAAGGGGCTCAGAGAGTTTCTCTAACTTCTGGAGGGATTGGAACCTCGGCCCAGTAACTGGCAAGGCCCAAGTGCTAAAGTCCTTTCATCAAAGTTCACCCCCTTCATAATTCATTCATTCCCTTCAAATCCTTTTCCCAAGGTAAAATCACTCTTTTACTTGGGAAAAATAAACAATTTTTTATAAACCCCCCCGCCCCCAAACACATTTTAGCCTAAGTCATAATGTTGGATGATGAATGTATTTTCGGAAACATTTACTTAGTGCATTTTCCTTTTCCATGGTCATATTAACTCTGAATTCTTATTATTTATTTAACTCCCAAAACAAATTACCCTCTCCCGTATTATTAATAAAAATCCCATAATAAGTAAATATCCCTTCCCGATAGTTTGAAAAATAAACCATAATAAAGTTAATTTAGTTGGATTAATTAATCGAACCGCGATTAATTAAGAGACAACCCCCCCGACGTGTTAAAAAGGAATTAATTAATCACCTGGATTAATTAATAGCCTCTCTGCCAATACTTTCACCCTCTATATCATTAAAGTTGTTAATCCTTCATTTTTCCAATCATATCATCTCCGATATAATTAAAATCATTTTAGTTATTTTGATTACGCCATCGAGCCCCCTCCATAACTCCCTAATACTTTCTGTCGCCGAATACCATTCGATCCACCTTCCCTCATTCGTCGACTCTTGCTCATATCGCACAGGCCTTTCCGTCGAACATTAACCACGCGATATAAGTTGTTTTGATTTTTCGCCGATGCTACGTGTCATTCAATGTGTGGCATCGCGTGACCCTCTACCAAAACCACCAACCTCCCAAAAGCCATGCGATGAAAACCATTACTGCTCCCGCTTACCGCTTCCACTAAACGAAAAGTGTCCGATCGATTAGTTAACACCAACTGTCATTTTCCCATTCACCCGCCAAAAGCCATTGACTTTGTGCATAAAAACAAAAATATTCATTTTTTCCTTTTTTTTGAAAAAAAAGAAATTTCTGCCTTCCATGCATGCATAGAGTACGTCCAGACCAACAACTTACTCCCAACTGCAAACCACCATCAGTGGTTTAACTCCAAGCCCCTACAAACTACTGTGTGCACCTAGGAAAGCATTCGCCACAACCATTTGTCCCTTCAGTTGACCATACACAGGTATTTACTGCATTTCCTTCTCAGAAACCTTGTTTTTGCACTGAACCTCCACCAAATTGCTCTAAACTTAAGTAATTCAATACAATTAAGTTGTTCCTTAGCCACAAGGCTTCCCCAAGCACCTGTTTTATCTGAAATGCTTGAAAACCCCAACTTTCTTCCTTCAATAAACAAGAACTAAGGATGGAAGTTCCTATCGCCCTAAATGTCACACCAATCACTACTACCCACAAGGATTTGAACTACCTTCCCTTGGCCGATAAAGATTTTCAAATCAAGGACCTTACTTTTGATGAAACCCCCTTGAAGCTATGCAGCAAGTATCGGGACAATTATCTGAACAATGCTGATAAAATAGGTCTTTAGGAATCAAACCTACCTAAATATCAGTTCCCCACTGTACATATTTTCCCAGATATTGTCCACCAATGCCATGCAAACTACAACTCCAATCTGAGAATTGTAATGTCCACTAACCAGAAAGTCCTTTTCACCATTACAACTGAGTCTATAAATGAAATTTTGCAATTATAGCCTGGCCAGGACCTTACTCCCCTTTCCACTGCAGATTTACTTGAAAAATCTTCAAGGCTGTTCAGTTCCAAAATTAACCAAGAAAGTAGACTTTCATTAAAGAACAATATAGATCAAAAGACCCCGCTCCCTACATGTCATCTGCCTTTACTGGTTTGGGCATGTATATTTTCACCATGTTTTCATATATTATGGGCTTTACCACTAGTGAGTATGTAGATGAAATGGCCTTTGCCTACATGACCATTTTCACCCCTGGCCAACCTCCTACAGCCAAATATGACTATGCTTCATTCATTGCTGATAAGATACATGACCAATTCATAAGATTAAAGAATGAGAGAGTTTTTAAATATTCTTCAGTCCCGTATCGCCTTTTCCTCTTGTTATGCCCCTATATGAATAGGTGTCATATATCATGATTGACTTGATAAGCTATGTAATATGTTCATACATTTTTTTGTTGCAAATGTTTTCCATATTTGTAAAAAATCAAAAAATAAAAAATGTAAAGAGGGTATACCCTAAAAGAAAAATCAAAGGGTAAAAAGAATAAAAGATGGTCAAAAAATGAAAGAAAATGAACCCCAACAAAAAGAAAGATCAGGAAAATGTGCAAGTGTAAATGCCACTACTTTTTCACTTTTGTATAATAAACAATTGTGTGCAACTTGTCACTTATGCCACAATTCATGAATAGTCAAAAAATTTAAACTTAGCTAGTTCATATTTCAATTTCATGCTGAAGAAATAGAGAATAAAGATCTGACCAAACAGTGTAATCTTAGCAGATAAGTAGATAGGTAAAGTGAATAAAAGGAGCTCAACAATTTAATCTGAGCCCTTGGATATAATAAGTGTAGACTTAGATAGGCATTACCATGTAAAAGAAAAGAAAGTTTGATGAGGGTTTGTTAGTCTGAGTTCACCCTAATAAAGAAGTAAAAATGCTAGGTTAAATAGGTAGGGTAGGTAGATGATGGTTGCAGAATAACATATGATGAATGACAAGTGTAAATGTGTAAATCTTTTGTTTTCATCACAAGGCAAAGGCATACATCACATGGAAGACAAATTAAGTAAGCAAACTCAAAATAATTATCTTCCCTACTAATTTCCCCTAAGTGCCAAGGTATATATCAAATTAGAGGGGCTGAGAGCATTTCTATGACTTTTAGAGGGACCGGACTATCGGCCCAATAATTGATAATGCCTAAGTACTTAAGTCTATTCATCATAGATCGCACCCCTTCATAAATCATTCATTCCCTTGATAAAGTTTTTCCTGAGTAAAATCTCATTTTACTTAGGGAAATTAAAATATTTTCCATTAAAACCCTCATTTATCACTTAACCTAAGTTTAAATATACACATGGGAATGTTTGACACTTAGTGCTTTTTCCATTCAATGTCATATTAACTACTAACTTATTAATATATAAATTCCTTATAAATATCTACCCATTCGCGTATTACTCTAACTATGTAAAAACCCCGAAATATTATATATCTCACCCCTTTAGTTAAAATATAACCATAATACATCAATAATGGGGATTAATTAGTTGATCAGTAACTAATTAAGAACCCTGATCCCCCGCCACATTAAAAATGGATTAATTAACCCTCATGGTTAATTAATAACTTTCCCAACGAATCTCGTTGCTCCCATTATGATTAAAAATGTTTTTAATTGCATTGAGCCCACCCTCATTAAAATCTCGTCACCTTACATCCTCGATAGCCGTCCAATCATGCCTCCCAGATCTGACGACTGTCGTGCATATCGCACAACCCTCTGCGACCGAAAGTTAACGTGCGATCACAAAGTGGTTTTGTGAATAGTGCTCATTCCACACGTCATTCATCATATGGTATCACACAAATGAGCCCAAATACCACCCCCCTCCATAAGTAGTGCGATAAAAACCGCTTACAACCCTCCCACTAAATGAAAAAAAATCACGTCATTTGCTTGTTGTCGCCACCCGTCCAAATCCCGAAACCCGCCAAATTCTTGACTTCGTATAAAAAACAAAACAAATCATTTTGTAGTTCTATTCTATGAACCTGTACATCCATGCAAATATAACGACGAGGTCAACCAGCTCGTGCTCCCAGTTGGCAACCTGTTTCAAAATTTGTAATCGACACCACTCAGAGACCTATATTCACACCAAGTGTACTTGCATACCATTGCCGATCCCTAAAATAGGTATTTACCAATTCCCGTCAAGGAAACCCTACAAATACTTGTTTTCCCCTATAAATAATTGAAAAAGTCCAAAATTCACCATAATTTTGTTACAACATTTGTAGTTCAAGTTCCCAAACCTGCTATTTCATCATTTTCACTTAAAAAACCTTAGTTTCCTTTCTAAATCCACAATAACCAATATGGAAACTCCGGCAGCCCTAAATATTGCACCCTTTACCACCCTTTACCGTGATTTAGACTATCTGCCCCTAGAAGATAAGGATTTTCAAATAAAATACCTAACCACTGATAAAGAACATTTGAAAGTGTTCTGCCAATACCGAGATAATCACCTAAATGGATATGATGCCATAGGACTGTGGGAATCCAATCTCCTAATGTATTTTCTACCCTCAGTGCATGTTTTCCCTAACATAATCCATCATTGCCATGCAAATTATGATCTCAACCGTAGAGCAGTGATGTCTCCTAACCAAATAGTCATCTTCACAATAACTGCAAACTCAATCAATGAGATGCTGCAATTTCATCCTAATCAAGCTCTCACCCCTATTTCCCTAGGAAATTTGCTTGAGAAATCAAGCAAATTATCCCAATCTGAGCTCAATCCCCTCTGCCAGACTTTCATATTAAAATAGCGTCAACCTAAAGATCTCCCTCCTTATATGTCAGGTTTCTTCATAGATACAAATAAAATCATAGTTGATATGATAGCTGCAGTCATGGGATTCAACACTAGTGAGTTTGTAGATAAATTTACCCTAGTGTTGATGTCTATATTTACCCCTGATCCACCCCCTGCTGTCAAGTATGATTATGCTTCATTTATAGCTGACAAAATCCATGACCAGGTCATGAGACTGGAGAATGAGAATGTTTTCAAGTATTCCACCTTCATATATCACCTTATCCTCTACTATCAGTTTGACAAATTCCCATTTTCTGTCAAGAAGCTTGATACAAAGGATAATCCAAGGTCTGCCATCTTTTGGACTTCTATCTTCCATGAGTCTTTTGCTTGCCCTTATTCATATAATGAGTTCATTGACCAGCTTTTCCACCCAGTGACCACCTTTCTGATAGGAAATCCTCCTCCTAGGATTAGTGATGAAATCAAAAGAATCCTTCAACTATCAAAACAATACAAAGTAGGTGACTGGTACTTGTACCAGAATCATACAGAAATCAGGGTATATGGGTGTGAGCTTCCCCCACTCAAGCTACCTAAATATGTTCCAATGAGACTGTTTGCATTAGAGTATTATAGGCAGATGATAAACTTAAATTTGATTCATTTTACTAAAGCCAAGAAGAAAGCACAACTCAGAATCAAATATCATCTAGGCCCATTTGTCTGCAACAATAGGGAAGCATGAAAAGCAGTAGAGAAAATCCTAGAAGACCACATGAGATTCAACAAAAGTTTTGGTTGGACTTCATATGACCCCCACAGTTTCATCTGCGATAGAAGAATGAAAAATTGACTATCACCTTATTTTCATCACAGAATTCCAGATGAAAAATATGCTAACATGGATGAATGGAGGGAAGAGATCCTTGTAGAAATGGATAGTGATCAGGTCAGTATAGAAAATGTCATGAAATATCTAGAAAAAACACTTGACCTGGATTCTTTTGGACAGGTGGCAGTTGGGACTTGTCAGAAACCAACATCAAGGACCAGTGCCTCAATAACTGATACCTCTCAAAGGCACTCACAGAAGACTAGTGAACCACTTGCAGAGACGCCACAGGGAAGAGAACAAGAAACCAACACTCAAGCAACAGGACAATGAAGCATGTCAAAGCAGCCTAAAACATCTCAGGAGAAGGTTCAAAAATAGGCCCCACCAACTCAAGTCAACATGGGAGACCCTCCAATTTTGCAGACTCCTCTAAATGAGGAAAATAGTTTAAAGAGAGACAAGGAAGTAGCTACCCCTGTCAGTTGTCCATTAGATCAGCATGGTGCTAAGAGGCACAGGCTAAATCCTCATTCAGAAGATGATTTTTTTGAAGAAACTACAGAGTTAGAGGAAAGAAGGTGTATATAGTCAACATACTTTTCCAGTAGGTGGGACAATTTCTAGCTCACAAAGACCAGAGCTGCAAAGACAACAAAGTGTTGAAGTATCATCCTTCAGGCCTGCTGGTAATAAGAACCTAGACATTAAAGAAAAATTTAAAGAAATAAAGGCCAGAAATGAGCCACTAAGGATCCGAGCCTACAATCAGTATTTAAAGATGGCTCCAACTAATTAAAATAGGTTGATGTCAGCCTATGACATCAAGGAGGGAAAAATGTAGATGAGTTTATTCAAGCCTAAAGTACAACAACCTCAGTCAATAGCAGACTACCTCAAAACTGATTTTAAGGTCATGGCCAAGGACATTCACCCCTTAGATTAGATTGAACTACATAAGAAGACAGGGGAAATGGTGTATTCTACATTAACCAACAAATCTATGATGGCTCAAAGATTGGAAAATTCATTGAATTACACAAATACTCAACTACAACTGGAAAAAGCCTCCTCCCAGGCTAAGGAAAATAGAATTAAATCATTGGAGGAGTTGATTATTGGATTGGGTCATAACCCAAAGTATGTAAAGGCAGCAGATGCCTTGATAAAGAAGAAATATAAAGACATAGCTCCCTTGAGAAAGCAGTTAAAGTTGCTTCTATCAAGGCATCCACAAACTGCTGAAGTTATCCAAAAGAAATCTGAAGAAGAGCTTATGGACTTAGTCCTCAAGCTTAATGAACAGTTGAAAGAGACTGAGCAAAAACTAGAAAAATAACTGAAAAGCAGGCAAGGAGTTTCGACTTCTCAGCCTCAAAATGTGATACCATTGGTCTCCATGGCAGTACCTTCAACACTAGCAATAGCTCTGGCACCAAATGTCCCCTTAGTCATAACAGAGACAATTACAGGTACAAGCACATGAATAACACAGGCAGGAACTTCAGGTTTGAGTACGGAGAAGTTAATCAAGTCAATGGAGAAGATGAAACTCCATGTTTCTGAACTCTAAAAGGTAAAAGATAATTTTGTCACCTTGGAGCAGAAATATGATGTTTCAAAAATCAATTTTTCTGAAGAAGTAAGGAAGAATAAAAGCTCGGCTTAGCAGGTGA
The DNA here is from genome assembly GCA_000404065.3 of Pinus taeda. Lineage (NCBI taxonomy): Eukaryota > Viridiplantae > Streptophyta > Pinopsida > Pinales > Pinaceae > Pinus > Pinus taeda. Next base: position 36,322 of record APFE030642102.1, on the reverse strand, counting down.
AAGCACCAGAGAAGGACCTCACCTTTGAAAAGCCATGAACAGACATTAGAAAATTTTTATGGGCCAACATCACTCAATGAATAAATGATGCTTGGCCATCTATACAAATAATTTTCGAATAGATAGAACTGGTGCAAGTTGCTCTTCAAGAGATTCAAAAAAATAAGGAAGAGCTAGGGGGAAAGCATGAGGAGGCTATCAAGCTAATAAACTTTTTGAACAGTAGAAATAAATATCAGCTAGAAAATCTGAACATTGAGGAAAGAACTGGGACTATCCTAGAAATTAAAAAGGTATTGACCAAAAGGTCTCTGATGCAGAATTTAGAAAGAAAATGTCAAAACATGCAAGAGGACATTAATGATTTTATGGAGAAGTTTGGTATTTTACAGAGAAAATAACTTCCCAATCCTTTAGTTATTAATGATAAATTGATGAGGCATGAAGATTGTGTCCATAAATTGGATCAATGTGCAAATAATCAGGCCAGTTCATCAGCTAGTGCATCTGCACCCAAGGCACTACCTACAAGCAGAGTTCTCTATGACAGTCTAGAGAACCTTTTCTATGTTGAACATGAATTGAAGAATTTGTTTCCAGTTCAGCCTAATTTTGTTAAATACACAGAAGCTAATGAAATCTTTAAGAAACTACAAAATACCAGGATACCAAAGAGAGATTGGTGGACTGATATGACAGAGATTTTGTGATTTATCCTTGGTAAAAAAGTAAATTTTCATTATTTACCATAGTAAATTTTGGTAAAAGAGGGTGAATAAAGATAAAGCAGGTAAAGAGTATTAGAACATGTCAAAGAGTATTAGTAAGAATATGAAAAGCTAATAGCCAGCACAAAATTACAAAAAAGACAACAAGATGCCCAATCATAGGGCCTACCTCCAGCTCATTCACAAAAATAGGGACAACAAGCCATCATTTCACTTTTAGCTTCTATATTCGAGACCATCTATCTCTACTTTTATGTAAAATGTAGTTATTCACCTTAGATTATATCTCTCTCTGTTATGATATATTTTATTGTAAATTTTTGTATAAATACTCCCTCATTCTAAGTACTTAGGGTGTGAATTCTTAGACATTTCTATAGACTTATTATTTTGGAAAAGAAAAGTTGTTGATCAACTCTTGTATGGCTGGCTGGATGAAGAAATAAAGAAAGGGACTTTTTACAGGATTCATGTGTCAAACATTGGACAAATAAGTATTATATATCTCATGTATTATTGTTTTCTGGTTTAATATTTCACTTGTGTTTCATATCTGAATATTAAAACGAAAAAGTATATTTCAGAAAGTGCTTAATTGCAATCTATCTTCAAATTGTTTTTATTCTAAATGTTTTCTTCTAAACTATCATAGGCAAGGAATTATTAACTGCTCTTTGCTTCTTAGTTTATCATTGTGATCATTTAATAAGAAATTCATAAATCCTTTTTATTAATGATCAACCAATTTCCCTCTTCTTAAAATTTGTTGAAGGATTCTTAACTTCCCTTCTTCCCTTTTAAGACCATTCCACCCTTTTAAGTTACCATTTGTTCTTTGTTTAGCTGTCTTTCCCTATGAAGCCCTCCTTTGTTAAATCATCCAAATCTAGTTTAGCCATCTGTAGTTGACTTGATAGCCCAATGGCCTGATCTACTCTGTTCTATTCATCTGCTCTTGAATTCCACCACCAAACACAATCAAAATTCCAAAGCTTTCATAACTAGCCTAATATCTTGTTAAAAAAAAACCAAATCTCAAAGAAAGAGCCCTCTCTGAGTACAAATTGGCTAGATTTTGTACTTAAAAGTTAGTTTGTGGTTACCTCGGACCCCTTTCCTTCTTCTTACAACTTCAAGGAAAATCTGAGTGCTAACATAGTGGTGACTCCACTAGGGAAACCAATTCCGTAGTCTTAATAAATCTTTAAGAAAGTTTAAATCTCATTAAGAAAGTTTAAATCTCATATCTAAAGCCTCTTAAAGAAATCATAGAAGTTGTTTGTTGATATCAATTAAGAGAAACCAAAAACAAAACCTAAAAACCTGGTTTCAAAAAGGACTCATTATAGTAAAGCTAATCATGATCCAAATCCACCACAAGTCTTTGAGAACCCCAATCTGATCCCTAGAATTCTTAGGAGACAAGAAAGCCAAGAAAGTTCTGCTAGTTCTCAACCCACCTACAGATCAAGATCCTATCCTGTTAGATGGATTTATCTTGAAGACCAACCCTTTGATGAATATTTTGAAACCTCTTTGTTTAGGACTTCATCTGATTCTAAATTAATTGATCTGATCCCAAACCCATTGTTCATTGAAGAATTATAGCTTCAAGCTATCAATTTGTCAATTGATAGACATTTGTAGAACTCAATACAATCTGATCTTACTACTGAAGGAACACCTGATCCCTCTGTAATCACTACTACTTTTGCAAGCTCATCATCTTTCCCTCATACATCTCAACCTCAAACCACTCCACAACAACCCATCACCTCCAGTCCTCCATCCACAACTCAAACACCCATTGTTATCCCAACCCCAGTTGTTGTCTCCTCATTACCTACAACAATGGCAAATATATATACCCCCTTGGTACTACCAACAAACTTAGGTGCCATGCCCTAGGATTGCCAAAGTAAGTTCGCTCCATTTGATGGTACTGGTACCTATATAGCCTAGCAACACACCAAAAAGATGACTGATTATTTTGACATTTATGAAATAAATGATGATGATGTGCAAATGAGAATATTTGTTTAGAGTTTAACTGGGGAAGTTAGAACCTGGTTTAGAGCTCTAGCAGCAAAAGGTATAAACAACCTAGAAACTCTTTATAGACAATTCCTGAACAAATGGGAGAAAAAGAAAGATCCTCTTCAGATTCTATCTGAGTATGAATACCTAAAGAGAGGAACACAAGAGACTGTGTAGGATTACTACACTAGATTCAATAGTGTCTATAATGCCATCCCTCAAAATCTTAGGCCCCCACCTGATTTAGCCTTAATCAAATTCTCTGATGGATTTGATTTTGACATGGCCTTCCAACTAAGAGAATGAGCTCCTCGCACTTTAGAAGATATGCAAAGAATAGTTTTCAGTGTTGAAGCCAACCTGATGTCTAAAAGAGTCAATATTAGGAGTGAAAGGAGAATACCATTGAAGGAACAATCCTCACCCTTTGAACAAAAACTAGATGCTATAATTAAAGGGATCGATAGGCTAGGAGATAGAGTAGAAACAATTGAAAGGAAAGCTCCCTGGAATGGTTAGCCAACCAACACAGGGAGAAATCCCAAGTTCAGAAAAAATCAAAACCGGAATACTGGGAAGACTGGTCCAGACCAAAACATTAGACCCCTTTTCCAGGAGAATTATGCAAAAGGCTCAAACTATGAAGAACCTAAAGAGTACACTCAATTAAATATGACGGGACTCAATAATGAAGGAGAAGTTTTCTTAACCCAAGAGGATCAAGAGGCCCACATTCTTAAACAGTTTCAAACTCAGTAAGGTGAATCATTTGACTTTAGGGAGAGATATGACATAGCCATATATGAGGTGCATAAGCAATGCAACCTAAGGAGTAGGAGAATTGATGTTCCTGAAGCAAACAAGCAAAAGGCTCTGAAACAACCCATAAAAGGTAAGACAGTTACTACACCTGTACATATTCTTTCTAGATCAGACCCTAATCCTTCTAACCCCATAATTGAAGATGTATCTGATAATCAACCAAATAATAAACAACCTTCCATTCCCCTTCCTTCTAAAGGAACCATGGAAGAACCTACAGAGGTTGATTTAGGAGAAAATGCAAATCATAACCCCACTCCTAAAAAGGAGAAAAACACATAAAACACAGAAAACAGAGAGAATAATACCATTCGAAATCCAAAATCCCAAATAAGAAAACCCTTTAATTTGGAAACTGAAATAGCTAAGCTTAAAATTGTTGTTCCATTTTTTGAATTAGCTAAACATGATGCCTACCGAAGTCAAATCAATAGATCACTGAAAATTACTGGAATTGAAGATTCAGTTAATGTTTTTGATGACCAGCCAGAATTAATCTTTGGCCTTGAAGTAAATGGAAAATGATTAGAAGGAGGAATTCCTCCTTTCTATGTGAGCTTAAACATACATGATAAGGTTCTTCACAATGCCATGTTTTATTCTGGGGCATCTCATAACCTCATGCCCAAGTCTGTAATGGAAAAGCTAGACCTAGATATCACTAGACCATACAAAGATCTTTTCCTTTTGATTCTAGTTAGGTGAGATGTTTTGGATTAATAAAAGACTTGTGCATCTCATTGGTTCAATACCCCGCAAAAACAATTTTAATGGATATAGTGGTAATAGATATACCACCAAAATATGGCATGTTATTGTCTAGATCCTGGGGTGCTAAGCTTCAGGGATTTTTTCAATTGGATATGTCATATGCTACTATCTCGGTTTTTAGCCAACCAAAGAAACTATACTGAGAAACATTGATGAAATATGTAGTAAGTAGTTAGGAAAAACCACAAAATTTCCCCATCTACTCAGTACACTCTGATATGGACTCATTCATTATTTACAATGCAGAAACCAATGCTTCCAATACTTTAGAAGTTTTAGCAACAGAACAAAAGAAATTAAAAAAGAAAAATCAAGTGTTCAGATTTAGGAGATATCAGATACCAAAAAAAAAATAGATGAGAATGAAAAACCAGATCCCACTTTTAAACAAATTCCTGCCACCCTTGACACCAATTATGAGCATGAAATTCTTTGGAATTTAGAATTTGATGGCTCAGCCAATAAACTAGGGGCAGGGGCAGGAGCAGGAGTTTGGGTGTATAATTTAGAAAATGACCATGCTGAAGGCCATGCCTATATATTAAATTTTAAATGAACCAATAATATGGCAGAGTATGAGGCTTTCTTGCTGGGTCTAAAACTTGTTAAAAGATTAGGAGAAATTGGAGTATCTGTCATAGGAGATTCTGAATTAATCATTAAATAGATCAAAAGGAAATATTTAACTAGGGATCCTAGATTAGGATATTATATAGGAACAATCATAGAGATTCTCAATAATTTTATGGAAACTCAGCTTGCTACAATCCCTAGAAAACACAACTTGCAAGCCCACAACCTAGCAATGTTTGTCAGCACCTACAAATTACCTTTCAAACCTAATCATCAGTCTGCTGTTGAAATTAGGCACATGCCAGCCATCCCTAATAAGCTAAAGAACTGATAGGTTTTTGTTAGTGATGAGTAGATCAATAACGTTTTGACTTTAGATGAAGAGTTTTCTAACAACCACATAAATGTTGATACAATTGTTAATTCAAATCAGATAGATGAGGTAGAAACAAACATTCTGGAAGAAAGTTCAGTAAATATGCTTCATCCCACAAAATTCAAACAAAAAGAAGTTCAAGACCTTAAACAGATGGACCTTGATGAGATAATTGAAGAAGAAACAAAGGTTATTAACTTAAAAGACAATCATCTTCCTAAAGGATTAAATCCTCTAGAAGATCTCTGTGATTCCAATGACATTCCCAAGAAACCAAAAATAGAACCATTAAAAGCAGACATTGAAGAATACAACTTAAGAACAGAGGACAATCCAAAGATGATAAAACTGTCAAATTCCTTACCTCATGATCAAAAGTTAAAGTATGTTGAACTTATGAGAGAATTTCAGGATGTCTTTGCTTGGAGTTATGAAGATTTGAAGTCATATGAAACCTCCATTATTCAGCATACTATACCTCTGAAAGAAAATCAAAAGACCTTTAAAAAAAAACTCAGAAGAATCAACCATGTGTTATTACCATTGATTGAAAAAGAAGTTACACATATGTATGAAGCATGGATTATTGCCCCTATTAGATTTTCAGAGTGGGTGTCTAACTTAGTACCTACTAGGAAGAAAACTAGGGAAATAAGGGTATGTGTTGATCTAAGAAATGTGAATAAGGTCTCTCTTAAAGATAACTACCCTTTACCCAAGATGGATCATATTTTGCAAAGGGTAGTGGGTTCTTCTAGAATTTCACTTTTAGATGGGTTTTCAGGATATAACCAGATCCTGTTTTTACAACACCATGGGGCATATTTATGTACATCAAAATGTCATTTGGACTTAACAATGCAGGAAAAACTTTCCAAAGGGCAATGGACATTACATTTTCCAAATAAATTCATGATTTTCTTGTTACGTATCTGGATGATCTAATTGTTTTTTCTAAATCAGATCAGCGGCATTTAGACCATCTCAGACAAGTATTACTAAAATGTAGAAAATATGGTATTTCTTTGAATCCAAAGAAGTCCTTGTTTGGTCTGGAGGAAGGTAAACTTTTGGGTCACATCACTTCTAAGGATGACATTTGAATTGACCCTGCTAGAATAGAAGTTATTCTACAGATACCTCATCTAAGAAGTATCAAAGAACTTCAAGCTTTCTCAGGAAAGATACATTTTTTGAGAAGATTCATTTCTAATTTAGTAAAACTCATTAGATTACTAAATAACATGCTTAAAAAGGATTCAAGTATCAAATGGACAGTAGAGGCCAAGCAATCATTTGAAGAAATTAAAATGGCCTTAACTAGAACACAGGTCCTCATCAGTCCACAATTTGATAAAGACTTCATCATTTTTTCTTTTGCATCAGAACACACTATAGTAGTTGTTTTATTACAAAAGGATGATCAAAGATGTGAGAAACCTATAGCCTTTTTTAGTAAAGCACTCAGAGATGCATCATTAAAATACAAAATAATGGAGAAGCAAGCTTTTCCACTGGTAAAAGCCATTAAAGACTTTAGAGTCTACATATTATACTCTCATGTGATAGTCTATGTACCTAATGCAATTGTCAAAGACATCCTAACTCAAGATGGAATTGAGGGCAAAAGAGGTAAATGGATTGCTACCATCTTAGAGTATGATATAGAGATAAAACCAACAAAACTGATAAAAGGACAGGGATTGGCTAAACTCATAGTAGAATCTAATTGTCAAGCCCTGGATATAAATGAACTGGATGATGAAGAGGAGATGGTGAATCCATAAATCAACCAGGCCTTTTCAAACTCACCTTGGTATGCTGATGTAATTTATGTTTCTGTAGGCTCCTCCAGGGTTATCCAGAACAAAGAATAGGTTTTTAAAAATGAAAGCTTCAAGTTTTGTATCTTAGATAATACTCTTTTTTGGAAAAATCATGAAAGAATTTTATTGAATTGTTTGTTAAAACATGAATCTGACAAGGCTCTCCAAGAATTTCATGCAGGAGACCGTAGTGGACACCTCTGTTGGAAATCAAATACAGATAAGAACCTAAGGCCTGGATTCTATTGGCCAACCTTATTTGCAGATGTGAAGAAATTTGTAACTTATTTCCATAAATGTCAAATCTTTAAAAGCAAGAGAAAGTTGTTACCTTTACTCCTGAAACCGATTTCCACCGAGAAACCTTTTCAACAATGGGGTCTTGACTTCATTGAAGAAATAAAGCAAGGGAGTTTTTACAGGATTCATGTGTCAAACATTGGACAAATAAGTATTCTATATCTCATGTGTTATTGTTTTCTGGTTTAATATTTCACTTGTGTTTCATATCTGATTATTAAAATGAAAAACTATATTTTAGAAAGTGCTTAATTGCAATCTATCTTTAAAATCATTTTTATTCTAAATGTTTTCTTCTAAACTATCATAGGCAAAGAATCCTTAACTGCTCTTTGCTTCTTATTTTATCATTGTGATCATTTAATAAGAAATTCTTAATTTCTTTTTATTAATGATCAACCAATTTCCCTCTTCTTAAAATTTGTTGAATGATTCTTAACTACCCTTCTTCCCTTTTAAGACCATTCCACCCTTTTAAGTTACCATTTGTTCTTTGTTTAGCTGTCTTTCCCTGTGAAGCCCTCCTTTGTTGAATCATCCAAATCCAGTTTAGCCATCTGTAGTTGACTCCATAACCCAATGGCCCGATCTACTCTATTCTATCCATCTGCTCTTGAATTCCACCACCAAACACAATCAAAATCCCAAAGCTTTCATAACTAGTCTAATATCTTGTAAAACAAAGCTAAATCTTAAAGAGAGAGCCTTCTCTGAGTACAGATTGGCTAGATTATGTACTTAAAAGTTGGTTTGTGGTTACCTCATACCCCTTTTGCTTCTTTTTGCAAATTCAAGGAAAATCTGAATGCTAACACCTCTATTACCAAACTGATAAATTCCCTTTCTCTATACAAAAGCTTGACACCAGAGAAAACCTTAGGTCAGTCATCTTATGGACTTCCATTTTTCACTATTCACATTCTTCTTCCCATCCTTATACACATTTTATTGATCAATTTGTGCATCGAGTAACTACCATTTTGATAGGAAGTCCCCCTTCTAGAATCAGTGATCATATTAAGAGAATTTTTTAGTTATCCAAGCAATACAAGGTTGGGGACTGGTACTTGTACCAGAACCATACCGAGATCATAATTTATGGGTTTGAGCTACCTCCTTTTAAATTGCCAAAATACCTCCCCATTCGATTATTTGCACTGGAGTATTTACAGGAAAATGATCAACTTTGATGAAATCCACTTTATGAAGAGTAAGAAAAAAGCTCAGCTAAGGATAAAGTATCACCTAGGTCCATTTGTTTGCAACAACAGAAAAGAAGGGAAAGAGGCAGAGGAAATCCTTGAGAGAATGAGATTGAAACAGAGTTTCATCTGGCCTTATGATCCTCATAGCTTCATCTATGCCAGAAGGAAAAAGCATAAACTATCCCCCTACATCCATCATAGAATTCTAGAGATAGAACAATATGAAAATCAAAATGAATGGGTGGAGGGAACACTTATAGAACAAGATAGTACAGAAGTCGAAGTAGAAAATGTTATGAAAGATTTGGAGAAAAGACTTGATCTAGATTCCTTTGTACTGGTGCCTGAAGAATTTTCACAGAGACCAAGACAGGAGCATAGTGCACAAACATCAGGACAACCAGAGACTTCAGTATAGGGAAAAGATCTAGGATCACAGAGCATTTATGAGGAGTTGATCCAAACTGATACAAACATGGGCAACCCTTCAATATTGCAGACCCCTCTTAATGAGGAGTGAATTCAAAAGAGAAGTAGGGATGAGACTAGCCTCTCTACAGTGCCATTGGACTAGGTATATGTAAAGAGACAGGGATTGAATCCTCTGTTTGAACATGAATATGAAGAGACAAGAAGTGACAAAGTGCAGACAACACTAGCAAGGGAGACACCATCTACCTCTCAAACACAAGCACTAAACAGGAAGCCAAGTGTAGAAGTGTCATCACAAAGGACAACTTCAGAGAAGAGCCAGGATTTGAAAGAAAAGTAAAAAGAGATTAAAGCTAGGAATGAGTAGCTCAAAGCTCAAAGCTATGTCAAATATTTGAAAATGGCTCCTACAAATCAGGCAAGGTTGATGTCAGCCTTTGAGATCAAAGAGAGAAATATGCAGATGAGCTTTTTGAAACCAACAATACAATAGCCAAAGTCCATGGATGATTATTTAAAAATAAATTTTGAAGTTCTTGCCAGAGACATCCACCCAATTGATTAGATTGAGCTCCATAAGCAAATGGGTGATATGGTCTATTCCACATTGACCAGTGAAGCAATCACTGCACATCAGTTGCAGAATTCCCTGAGTAATACTACATCACAGTTACAGTTGGAAAAATCCTCTTCTCAGGCTAAGGACACCGGGATAAAATCATTAGAAGACTCGGTGATTGAGTTGGGAAATGATCCCAAAGGTGTTAAAGATGTTAAAAGTTTGATAAAGAAAAATAATGAGGACACTGCTGCACTCAGGAAACAACTTAAACTCCCTCCCCTCATACATCCACAAAATACAGAAGTAATTGAAAAACAAAATGAGGAAGAACTTATGGACTTGATCCTTAAGCTGAATGAGCAGTTGAAAGAAACATAGCAATAACTATAAAAAGCTTTTCAGTCCAAACAGGGCGAGCCAACCACCATGCCTCAGACTGTAATACCCATAATTTCTACAGTAGTGCCATCTACTATTGTAGAGTCTTTGGCACCCAACGTTCCTCCAGCAACAGCTCTACTAGTAAGAACAAAGCAAATAGAAGACTTAATAAATTCCATGGAGGAAATGAAAATCCAAGAAACTGAAATGAAGAAACTAAAAGAAATGATTACCAACTTGGAAAACAAGTATGAGCTATCATAGATTGATTACACTGAAGAAGAGAGAAAAAATAGAAGGACGACTAAAAGAATCAAGACATTAGAGAATGACTTGACATTGGAAAAGCCTTTGAGAGATATTAGAGAAATTTTATGGACCAATATCATTGATTACATCAATGATATTTGGTCTTCTATCCAAATAATTTTTGAATATACTGAGTTAGTTCAATTAGCTACAGAGGCTATACAGAAGACCAGACAAGAATTGGGAGAGACACCTGAAGAGGCTACCCAATTAATCAACTTCTTAAATAGAAAAAGCAGGCACCAGCTGGAACAATGGGATATCGAGGATCGAGCTAGTACTATACTTGAAATTAAGAAAGTTCTTACTAAAAAGAACTTAATGCTTAACCTAGAAAAAAGATGCCAAAGTATTCAAGAGGACATAGATGACTTTATGTTAAAATATGACATTCTAAGGTATAAAGGACTTCCAAGCCCACTGGTCATAAATGACAAACTGATGACTCATAATGACTACATTGATAAACTGCACAAACAAGCCAAAATTCAAGTCAGCTCTTCCACAGTGAAAGCACTACCTATAGGAAAAGTGTTGTATGATGGTTTGGAAAATCTTTTCTATATTGAGCATGAAGTTAAGCACATGTTCATACTCTAGCCCAATTTTGCAAAATACACTGAATCTAAAGAAGTGTACAAGAAATTAATCAGGATGAAGATACCAAATGAATAATGGTGGACCAATAGGATCGATATCCTATAATTTACTATGGTAACTTTGAGGTAAATAGAAAATACTTAATGAGGTAATGTTCGATAAACAGGTAAAGAGTATCAGGAATAGGTAAAGAGTATCAGTAGGGAAAAGTAAGCAAGGATCCAGCATACAATTACTAAAGCAACAACAAGAGGCAAATTCGAGTTTCAACCTCCAGCTCTTCCATAAATAAAGGGACAACAACAATCAGTTTTACATCTGTCTCTATCTTTTTGTAAAAGATATTTTGTATTCCTTAGAATAAATCTCATGTAGTTATAAGATATTTTTGATGTAATTTTTGTATAAATACTTCTACATTCAAAGTATTATGGGTGGATTCTATAACATCTCTGTAAATCTATGCTATCAAGCTGAGAAATCTTTTGTACTCAAATCTGGATTTTTGTTGGAAAATGAATGAAATTTCATCAAATTATCGTGCAGTATAATTACAGATAAGTATTATATCCTTGTGATTTTATGTGTTTTCTATATGTTTCAATGTTTCATGCATCGTAAATATAAATGGTAAAATAGTCAAAGTATATCAGAATTAGCTTTATTTCTCTCTGCTATCAACTATCTACCATTTAAATGTTTTCTTCTAAACTATCTCGATAAAGGAATTCTTAATTGCTCCTCTATCCCTGTAGTTTTTCTCTAATAAGTCCCTTGTATAAGATTCTTAATTTCCCTCTGCTAGTTGACCTATCTTCCTTTCCTCTTTCTAATTCTAACTTGAGGATTCTTGATTACCCTCTAGTTTTGAGCAAAAATATCACCCATTCAAGCCCCAAAGTTTGTTTTTACTCTGTTATCCTCCCTGTTGAACTATGCATCGACAATTTGACTTAACTTAGTGAATTATTCCTGGTTGAATCCATATCCCAATGTCCTAAAAGCCTAGTTTTCCCATTTGTTCCAGAACTCCACCACTCTCAAACAAAACAAACTCCTTGAACATTAATACTAGCCTAAACTCTTTTCAAACATAGCTAAATCATAAAGAGAGAGCCCTCTCTGGACTTAGGTGGGCTAGCACCCAAATATAAAAGTTGGTTTGTAGTTACCTTGGATCCTTTCCTTCTTTCAATAACTTCTAAGGAAAATCTAAGTGATAACACCACCCATGTCAAATATTTACAAATAAAATGTGTTCTCACATTTTCTACTTCATCTTATGATTTTCATTGAACCTTTTACCATATGGAGCATTGATTTCATTTACTATAAGCCCACCATGGACAATGAACATGACTAAAACATCATGGTTATGGATTAATTTACTAGTTGTGTTGACATTATTCCTACCTTCTTGAACAATCGTGCCACAATGACACTATTTGTGTTTAACCATATTATTGCTAGGTCCAATATGCCCAAAATTATCATGATAGGTCATGGTTCTCATTTTTGTGACAAAATGATGATATATTTACTAGCCAAGTTTGGGTTTTTCATGAACGTTGAACAGCTTATTATCCCTAAGATATTGGAAAAGTAGATGCCATTAAATGCATCTTCAAAACCACGATTCAACAGATGGTAGGTGATCATAAATCAAATTGACACCTCAAGCTATTTTCCATGTTATTGATCTACCACAACTTAGTCAGAACTACTATAGTATTTATTCATTTCTAATTTGTTGCAGGGTGGAGGTTTTTTACAAATTGAATGTGAAATGTGTCATTAAAACTAGCCATGAAAATTATTTCTGACACTTTTTCCAAAGAAGAATGTCTCTTGTATTTGGCCAACCTTGATAAACAATGTTTTTATGCTTCAATCACTAATGAGACACATACAATGTGTGTTAAATTCAAATATGACAAATCATTTCATCCTCGCATCTTTGTAGAAGGTGACTTGGTTTTGGTCTATGATTAGGATCATGACAAGTTAGGCACAAGAAAGTTAACACCTCTTTGGCATGTACGCTATGCTATCAAATGTGTTTTGAAATGATGGGACTATAAGTTAGTATATTATGATGGTAATCCTATGTTGGAGACTTGTAATTGGCTCTATCTCAAAAAATACGATGCATAATTTGCATCATTGAATGGTGCTTGTATATATTTCATTTATTTGGGTGTGGTGCATTTCACCTTTCATTTTTGTGTGTTTCATTGTTTTGGTCATTCAATTCTTATGCATGGTGCTTGGTTGGTAGATGTCAATTTCCTCATTCATTTATGCAGGCCTTGCCAATTTCACTAACCATGGTACTCAAAACATTACTTTTTTCGCTTGGGTTCGCTTTTCACTCACTAATGAGATGGTAGGTTTTGGGGGTATTTATCTTGGCCTTGAAAATGTTAATTTGGAAGAATATAGTATTGTAGCTCTTATATGATGCTATTTCCATTGGTATCTATCACCTAATTGTAAAACTTGAATCCCACTCATGGTCGCTTAGCTAAATTGTGCCTATTTTGTGTGTCATTCCATGTTACTTCATTGTTGAGGGTAAGTATCATGGAGCATTATTTCAATATAACAGTTGAAAATGTGCACATTTCATGAGACTCTAATACATTGGTTGATTCATTAGATAATTATGTGCTATTATTGGCATTTGTCACATTAATTATTCTCATTATGCATGCAAGTACATATTAATATGGAAATACAAGTAAAAATCATGTATAAACCATAATTGAACACCATCACCACATTGATATTTATAGATCATCTAAAACCAAAAGTTTGTTACATCCAAAAAAATAGGATCTTAAGCCCTTATTTATACATGGATATCCATTGTAATGAAGCTATATAATAAACTAGTGACATCATATCCATGTTGATGATAAAAAAAAGAGCATGGAATATATGTTGCAGAAGCCTCTATGGTAGGAGAATTACACCCCCACTGTATGATGCTAAAAAAGAGGAGGGATATCATCAATTTCAAAGGGTTGAACATCCATGGTCAATCCATCTATGTTGCACATGAAATTGTGTAATTCATCATGTGATTCCCCCTCTCATTCCTCCTTAGAGGATTCTCACTCTACTCTAATTAGTGTTTCTCCTCTATAGTGGAATGGTGACTACCTAGGGGTTTGAGTTGGTGCCATGCGTTTCATTGAAACAAGACATGTCAACAAATATGTACCAAAAAAAAAGTCATGTGTTTAAACATCCCAAAAACATTATTTTTTTTTCAATACAAAAAAATTTTCTTACCTATGGAATTGCATTGTGTCCTTGGGGGCATGGTTAAGTCTACATCATCATGAAATGTAGTGCATAAATAGGAATAGTTATTAATCACCATGTAATTGTTTCTAAACCATGTGGAGAAATCTTCATTAAACCATAATGCTACGTAGAGTCCTTATAGCCTTCCCATAAACTCCATCCATCACATCATATATGGATCAAAGGGCCCCGTGAATGACATGGTCACTCTTGTCTGCATAAGTGGTACTCTCATCAAGAAGAAAGAAACAAAAATTCTATCTAATTGCTTCTATTTACCTATCCCGTGCCTTGTTAATTGGTCCTTCATGTTGGTCAAAATGCATAATAATAGTAAAAAATTGTGGGTTATAAACATCTCACTTCTATATTTATATATGTCATAAAATCCAAGTGTTTTCCTATTAATATTTTTATCTAGATAATGGTGAAAATAATGGTGGAAAGGGTTATATCAGTCACCCCTTTGATTGGCACTTTTCCACTTGTTTTTCATGCCATTGGCTTGTAGTATTAGACCATATGTTATCACCTGCATTGAATCTCAGGCTGAAGGAAGGTAATGCCAGGGTAACCACAAACCACACTTAGCCAAGTAGCTAGCCCTACTAGGCTAGGAGAGGGATATATCCATAAGTATCTTAGACAAAATGACTGGATCTAAAAACTGATATTAGGATAGGTATAGTAGCACAAGGTTTGATTGGATTTTGAAGGGTTTTTCTAGATCAGGAGAATCCAAACAGTTAGGGCAAAGAAATTAGGTCAAAATTGCAAGGTGTTCAATGGGGCAAGGTAGGCACAAGGCTTAGCACTATAGGGTTTGATGGTGAGGTGATTCAAGACAGGTGAAGAGCTAGAAAGAGCATGTAAGAAACATGGATTCTTCCTATCGCATAAAACATGGACTCTGAATATTTTGTCAAAACAAAGCATAAAAATTATGGGTTCTGCCTATCAACTTGAAAACATCCACTTAAAATCAATGAAATGTTTGATGAAGTACAATTTTTTTTTAACATATGATCACAATAGAGAAAACTACATTGAACCTCATACCACATGGATCCCAAAGAAATACCTGCAACTTTTCATTAATCTCCCACTGAAAACTGATACAAAATGATGTCTACTCAAAGCATAAGAATCCAATTGAGTCCAACCCTTTACAATGAGAAAGAAAGAGAAGATATAGACATCAATTCAACCTCCCCCCACCCTCATGGGTCGAATCCCTAAGATGAGGAACTAATCCATCAAAAATTGAACAAGAAACTGGAATCTAGGAAACCCTAACAACTTTCCTCTAAAAGGGAGGGAATTGATTCATTTGTCCTCAAGATAATTTTTTATCTAATGAATCTAACCTCTACTAACTAATATCCATCCTATTTATATGCCTAGTCACCATTTACATCAGTAAAAACATCATCCATGAGAGAAAACCCAAAAATTACAGTCATGGCATAGTAAAGTGAAAATTCAACTTAAAATTGTCCTATGCGCAACGCCTAATCTCTATACACAACACTTTTGGCAGGACCATTTTGGAGGTCTTCCTAGTGTCCAAATGGAGCTCATGATAGCTCATGGGAAAGCTTGTCCTATATACTTTCCAAATCTGCCTTTATTTTCCAATTTGGAGTTGATTTGACTCCTGAAAAACTAATTCTCCCAATGATACTTTTATGCACAGTGCCATGGTCAAAAAGAGGGCGGAAAGGTCATTTTTTGGGTGTTTTTTGACCTTTTGGCTGACTAGTTTTTCTCACAAAGCTTAGAAAATGCACAATGTGCATGTACTCATTATTGTGACTCCAAAAATGCTAACCATTTCCTGATTGGATACCCCTAGGAATGAGTAAAAAAGGGCAAAAATTCTCAAAACATACTCAAAATTTGTGGAGAACACCACCATCAAGTGTCTGGGTTAGCCAAGGAAGCTTCAGCAAGAAACCTAAGTCTATCACACTCCTTTTTTCCTTTGAGTGCTTATTTTAGCCTTGTCTTCATTTTCTTCACACTTATGTTACAAATCTTGTTCTGGGTCCTGTAATGGTGAGCCATGTGCCTAATGATTGTTTGTCCCTATTGGCCCTTTGTAGCGGCTTCTCCAAATGAAAATTAAACTTGTCAAACCATGTTTCTCTATCCTCCCCAATCTCCTTCTCAGGCATTTGTTTTGTAGTCAAGGTGGTTGGGGTCTCTTCCTCCTGCATTACTGATTTTCCTTTGTCACCTTGCCTCTTTGTCTTGAGGAGTTCTAGCTCCATGAGAACCTGTTTGTCACTTAGCTGCTTGTTCTCTTGCTCAATATATGAAATGACATAGTTAGCTCTTGCCAAGTTGTCCATTAGTGCTTGGATCTGTGCATCTTTTACCCTTATGGTTATATTTTTATTTGTTGCCTCATCTTGAGCCTCAAAGTTGACTATCTCAATTCCATCATGAATGTGTGGTTGTTCTGGTCCTTCATGTTCCACCAAATCAAATTCTCTCTCCTCTTCATCATTGAGGCTTTCCTCTAGCATCTTTTCTTTCCCTTTATGCACCTGTTGTACTTGTTGTGTTGATGAAGAAGGAAAAGCCCATTCCACAACTTGTGGAGCAAACATTTGGCTTTGAGTTGATGAAGAAGGCAAGGCCTCTTCCACAGAAGCTGGAGTAAACACTTGCCTATCCACTGCAAACAACTTTCTATCCCCTCTCTGATATGTTTTGTAGGTTTCTGGCTTCTCAACAACTTTAGTCTCTTTAGCCTTCTTACTTTTCTTTACTTTGGCATTGTTTGAAGGCTTTTCTACTTCTTAAGGCACCGGTGGAGGAATTTGAGGACCATTGAAGATGTCATTGGAAATAAATGTATCCCATGAGATGTTGAGGAGGTTGAGATGGTGTAGCATAATTATCTTAATCAAGGAATAGTGATAAATACTATTCATCTGTTGGGGGTATGGATTTTTTTGTACAATGTAGGCCACCTTCTCAATGTTCCTGAATAAGAAGTATGGAATGTTCATCATTTTCACTCTTGTGAAGTGCATAAAAAGCCTAATATGATAGTTGTACAATCTGGAAAATCTGCCCTCACATGTAAAATACTTCATAATGATCTTGATCATAGGGGCATACTTGTCATGAACGAACCTGAAAGGCAAGGTCCTCTTCCTTTCATTCCTATACTTGGATTTGATGTATGGCTCATAGTAGTGCTCATCCAAATCTTGTGCTTTATAACATTTTTCCCCCACATTCGGAATCCTTGTAGCAATAGCAATGATGGAGGAGGAAACTGTAAATGTCACCTCGGCAAGAGTTACCTTTTTATCATGGAGATTGGCTACAAAAAGCCTAGTCAGCTCAGGATGATGTTGAACTCTTTGTACCTGCTCACAAAATTCATAGCACCCTAGATGCTTGAAAAAAGAGACCGTCATATGAGAAGCCTATAACTCTCTAATGTTTGATGGTTCCTCTATGATAATTCTAACTCCCTTATGTGGTTTTCTCTGATGTTGAGGTTCATCTCCCATGCTTTCACTACCATTGTTTTTCTCCTCCTCATAATATATATCCTCTTTATCCATGTTTTCTGAATTTGAAGCTTTAGAAACCCTAAAGAAGTTAATCAAGAAATGAGTTATGGTGAATAGGGATATGGGAAGGGGAGAGGAGTTTATGTGATGTAGGATGAGATATGTATTATGTGAGAGTGAGAAGAAGGGTATTTTTTAGTAGGGACTGTTTAGTAAGTATGGGTTTATGGATTTTGTTTGGGGGATTAGAGTCTAGGGGATAGGTGTGATATTTAGGGATATGACAATACAATGTGGGAATGAGGGATGTGACAACAAGATGTGGGAATAAGGGATATGTTTATTAGGGAGGGTTTTTAGACAACCTAGGGTTTGAAAATTTAAATAGAAAACAAACTCAAAAATCATGAAATGAGTGCTGGGAGGATGGTTTAAGGAGTGTACTTACTTGCTTAGAGGCTCTAGGTAGAAAAAGAGCGATTTAGATGGTTGTTAGGGTAGTCTTGGTGTTTTTTGGCACTATGTGTAACACCTTGTACAGTTACGCAACACCCTGTTGTATGCGCAATGTCGTGCAAAAATACACTGGCACACAAGTCTATACATAGCACTTTGGTTGTATGCACAGTGCTCCCTGCTCTATGCACAGTGCCTCCACAATTTTTCCCTATGTGTAGCGCCCACGATTTTCTTAACCACCAATTCGCTTCAACTCCCTTCTTTCGTTCAACTCCCTTCTCTCTCTTTGTCAAATGAGTATGATGAAGTTTGAAGAATGATTTTGAAATCTTATATAGAGGGTGATTTTGATTTTTCCTTAGAAAAAACCCACTTTATAATGTTTTTTGGAACTTTTTCTTTGTCTTCAAATATTTGTTTAATACTTTTCTTTCTTTGTCTCTTTTCAGGTGGATGATGCTTTGATTGAATTGATTTCTTCAATGGCTCTTTTCTTGCAGCAAGGAGAAATGCTTGGACAACTTATGGGAACACTTATCATATGAAATGACTTGAATTACATAAAAAAAAATATGAATCAACTAAAATACTCTATTTTCATCTCAAAAACATGTTTTTGAGATGAAAATTACATCAGTGAAATAAGATATTTGTACGATAACCATGACCTACTACCAATCACTATTTGTTTATTGGTCTTCCTCATACCTTTTCTTCCCTTTATTTACACTGAAACTATTCTTTTGACCTTGGAAATGAACCCTAAGACCTAATGGAAACATGACTGCCTTGACTCTAAAATTAACATAACTTAAAATATAACTACTGAATGCAACATGGAGATGGGTCAGCAAATGTACCTCATGAGGGAAAATTTGATTTTATGGGAAGAAGACAACCATCAGTGGACCATTTTGGCATGACTTAGTGGAATGATCAAAAATTCAGTATGAGACACCTAAAATGAAAATGCAAAGAGAAGATTCGATCCCTGAGGAAGTATGCATATACTAACACTAACATTGGCTTTATTGGGTATGGAAGCTCCTTGGAGGTGTCAAGAACACCGTAGAACAAGTGCCTAGCTGATTGGGCCAATACAGTCAAACAAATGAAAGACTGAATTTTTTTTGAATTTTTTGAAAATGACTCGATACAAACTGAAAACTGACTCAAAATTGAGTCTAGACTGACTCAAAAACCAACCAAAAACAACACAAAGCATTTAAGCTTTATAACCTTCAATTTGGGCCCCAAGCTCAAATGACATTGAATTTCAAATCTTGTAAGGAAAGCAAACTGGTATATACAATCACAGTGAAACAACTTCAGCAAGCTGCATCTGAAATAATAGTGTTTTAGGAGCCTACCATTCAATAGTCCTCTTGAGAATTCTTGAACATCCATTTCCTTTAACAAAATTGCATTCTATCCTCGATAGGCTGAGATTTTATAAGGTCATTTCCATAGATTTTCAAGCTTACCATGTTTCCCTTTTTCTTCATTTCATGCATCCCATCGCAGGACTACATCTTCCAACTGAAACTTTTATGCTTTGGTTTTGCGGTCATAAATTTTCTTTATCTTCTCTTGCAGCTGGAAAGTATTTTGAGAAACCTCTTCCCTTGTTTGTTGAAGGTGAATCATTTGATTGACCTGACGTGGAATATCATCTTCTTCACTGTCAGTTTCTTGCAATAATCTCATGACCGAGACTGCAAGTGATGTAGGAAATGTTGTATCGGTACCATAAACCAATTCAAAAGGTGACATACTTATTGATTTCTTACTACTCACTCTGTCGACCCACAAAGTATTGACAATATTTCAATGCCAATTCTTTTTGTTTGCCTCCAACATCTTCTTAATAATGTTTACCAAGGATTTACTTGAAGACTCAGCTAGTCCATTCCCCTACAGATAGTATGTCATGGAATGACCCAATGTGATGTTGTATTTGTTGCAAAACTCAACCATTTTATTTGACTTAAACGCTGTTGTATTATCTATAAAAAATCTTGTGAGGGAAACCAAAATGAGACAAGATATTGGACTCTAAAAATTGAATAATTATCGTGTTCGTAGCTCACCTTGTCAAAATGGCTTCGATCCATTTGGTGAAGTGATCAGTAGCTGTCAAAAACCATCTATGTTGCACTGATGATGTAGGATGAATTTATGCTATGAAATCAAGTCCCCACTGCTGGAAAGGCGTATTGACTACAACTGGCTTCAAAGGAAGAGGAAGCAACCTCCTTTTTCCCTAAAAAGCTTGACATTTGTGGCCTGAAAACAAGATGGCTAATAATTCCCTGCTCTCAAGATTTTATTAGCTGTTGTTTTCCAAAAGAACTTCCCCTCACAATCTCCTCTATGAAAATCATTCATTACCTGTTGAGGGCAACCAAAATGAGACAAGATATTGGACTCTAAAAATTGAATAATTATCGTGTCCGTAGCTCACCTTGTCAAAATGGCTTCGATCCGTTTGGTGAAGTAATCAGTAGCTGTCAAAATCCATCTATGTTGTGCTGATGATGTAGGATGAATTTATCCTATGAAATCAAGTCCCCACTGCTAGAAAGTCGTATTGACTACAACTGGCTTCAAAGGAAGAGGAAGCAGCTTCCTTTTTCCCTAAAAAGCTTGACATTTGTGGCAACTCATGGCTGTTTTATATAAATATGAAAACAAGATGGCCAATAATTCCCTGCTCTCAAGATTTTATTAGTTGTTATTTTCCAAAACAAATGACCCCTACAATCTCCTCTATGAAAATCATTCATTACCTGTTGAGCTTCATTTTCAAACAAACAATTAAGAAGAACCCCTCCTCGATCTTTCCCATAGAGAACACTATCTAAAATGAAGAATTTTGTAGACTTCAATTTTAGGGATTTGCTAGTGCCAATCTTTGCAGCCTTCCACCAGTGATCAAATATGCTCTTATAAAGTGATCTTGGGGTGTCAATGTCAATTTTTTGTCATTTCAGTGAGTCTTCAAGTAAAATTTGGTCACTAGGAATTAGGTCTAGGATTGTTTTCATTCCTTACAAAGTTTTCCAAGTATTGGTCCATGTCACCATTCAGCTGAGTGTACCATCATTCAAAGAGTTTTCATCATTATTTCAGGTTCCAATGGGTCATTCTACACCTTATTTGTGCTTTAGTTGTGCTTAGGTAAGGCTCATTTCCCTCTCCTAGGGTTTCAAAGGTAATTTTTCTTGGATGGTCAATTCATCAACAAAACTTGTATCTTGATGCTCATATACCTTCCCCTATCATTAATATACCTTCTTAAACACTTACCATCACTGATATCCCTCAAATTCATCATTTTCCCACAAACCCTAGCCTATTGCTACAATTTAACACTTTTCTAGGTTAGGCCTGTGTTTTTCCCTTTTGGACCCCTTCCCCTCACCCATTCCTTGAAATTCCACTTTCACCTACTTCCTAACATCCCTCCCTACTTCCCAAAATTTTCTCAAGAATTTAGAAGCCCCTCATCCCCTTCGTTTCTACAAATCCCATGTTCCACATATCGGGATAGGTTTTATTCAAATGATGTTTCTGAGCAAGAAAAGATGAATTTGAAAAAATTGAGAGAGTTTGTTATTTATAATAGACAAAAGAAGAAAAACCTCCTTCAGGTTTTACATCGGTCTCATGGTTTGGGAGAAATGTCCAAAACATCATTTGCCTCAAGAGAGTTGATGCACTTCTTAAATGACCTTGGGAAAATCCATTTTTCTCCTAGATTGAATTTCCAAAATACTTTCTTGATGCATCCAGTGATAACTAGATACTTAGAGCTTTCCAATGAGCAAGAATACCTCCAAACATTGACTGCAACAACACTCTGAATTTTGGCAGCCTCAATCTACACATTTTGAATAGTCATGGGAGATTGCGAGTTTGACATGGAAAATGACCTCCAAATTGAAAAATTAAATCTTTTATGGAAATTATATAGGAAGAGATTTCCAACAAGCTATCATGGGCTAAATTTGTAAATTGGGAAGACATTCAAACGTCGGCTTGAAGTGGCACTATACGTTCAAGCCGGAGGGCTATGCATAAGGGCAGAGCGCTGCGAGTAGGCCAATTTTCTCAGTGAAAAAAACAACGGCGCTGCACATAGATAAGGGTGCTATGCGCCTGTAGGAGGCACTATGCGTTGGGACAAGAAGGGCAAAAATACCTCCTGCCACCTAAAAAACATCAAAATTTCCCTCCTTTCCCTCAAACAAGTTTTATCCCTGGACTTCATTGTTGGTTTGTAATTAAAGTTTTTTAAGGATAATTTACCATGGCAATGTAAAACCCTAGATTCTCCCATCACCTATGACTAAAACCCTAACCCCTATTACTCCTCTCATCACCTATCACTAAACCCTAAACCCCTTCCCTATATCACTCCATAATATTCACATCCCCTTATCCTTCTTCCCAAAAGAATTATCTCAAAAACTCAAGCCCCTCTTCCTCATTTTTATGATTGATACCCTCCCATTCATTTTATAGCCCACCAAATACCTCACAAGATCACCTCCCCTTCCCTTATTCTTAATCACTCTTGCTCACCCCCTTCATCCCTTTTCTAGGAGTGCACAACCTCGAAATTTTCAAACATGGACAAAGGAGACAGAAACTATGAGGAGGAGGAAAACACTGGCAGTGACAGTTCAATAGATAGAAGTAGGCATCATAGGAAACCACGCAAGGGAGGAAGAATTATCAGGGAAGAGCCAGCAAACCTCAGAGAGTTGCAGGCCTCTCATTTGGTTGTCACTTGCTTCAGGCATCTAGGGTGCTATGAGTTCTTTGAGCAGGTAGAGAGAGTTCAACACCATCCTAAGCTCACCAGGATTTTTTTGGCCAATATTCGTGACAACAAAGTGACTCTTGTTGGGGTGACATTTACAGTTTCACCCTCCATCATTGCAGATGTGACTAGGATTCCAAATGTGGGAGAGAAATGATACAAGGCATAGGACCTGGATGAACAATACTATGAGCCTTACATCAAACCTAGGTACAAAAATGAGGCAAAAAGGCTTTTTCCTTTCAGGTTCCTTGAAGACAAGTATGCCCCCATGATGAAAATCATCATGAAATGTTTCACTTGTGAGGCTAAAATTTCTAGACTGTACACCTATCACATCAGGCTTCTCATGCATTTTACCAGGGTGAAGATGTTAAACCTCCCTTATTTCCTCTTTGGCAATATTGAGAAGATGGCCCACTTTGTACAAAAAAAGCCATACCCTTAGTAGATGAGTAGTCTTTATCATTATTCCTTGATCAAGATGATTGTGCTTCATCATCTTAACCTCCTCAATATGTCCTGGGAGACATTTATTGCTCATGACATCTTCAAGGGTCCTCAAATTCCCCCACTAGTGTCTCAAGCATCAGGAGGACCTTCTAGTAGTGCTCAGGTGAAGACACATGAGAAGGCCAAAGAGACTATAGCTACTCAGGTGCTTGGAATCTAAAAGACATACTAGAGGGGCATAAGAAAATTGTTTGCAACTGATAGGAAAGTGTTTGCTCCACTTGATGTGGAAGGGACCTTGCCTTCTTCATCAACTCATAGGAAAATGCTTGCTCAACAGGGTGTGGAAGGGGCTTTTCCTTATTCATCAACACAACAGGAACAGGTGCAGCAGCTGCATAAAGGGAAAGAAAAAGTGCAGGTGAAAGATTTTGATGATGAGGAGGAAAGAGACTTTGATTTAACAGAGCATGATGAGTCATAAGAACATCATACTCCTCATGGCATAGAGACAATTGATTTGGAGGCTCAAGATGAAGCAACAAAAGAAAATATCATCATATAGGAGAAGGAGGCTCAAATCCAAGCATTGATGGAAAACTTGGCGAGATCCAAGTATGTCATCACATATCTAGCACAAGAGAACAAGCAGTTGAGTGATAAGTAGGTCCTCATGGAGATGGAACTTCTCAGGATAAAAAGACAAGGTAACAAGGGTAAATCAGCAATGCAAGAGGAAGAAACACCGATCAATTTGACTCTAATTGAGAAGGAAATTGAGGGCGATAGAGAAATTTGGCTTGAAAGAATCAATTTTCAGTTAGAAAAGCTGCTGCAAAAGGCCGATAGGGACAACTAGATCATCAGGCACATGGCCTACCACTACAGGACCCTAAACAAAATTTGCAATATAAGGGTCAAACAGATGAAAGCAAAGCTAAGATGGGCTCTCAAAAGTAAAAAGGAGGAGGATAGGCTTAGGTTTCTTGTTGAAACTTCCTTGGCTCATCAAGATACTTGATGATGGTGTTGTGATTCGAATCGGATCCATGAATGACTGTCAAAGAACCTTGACTATATCGGGATGAATAAAATCTCTAATGAAATCCAAAACAACATCAAAAACACCCTGAACCAGTGGCCATGGCAGTTGGCATGGAACAACAAGGACCTCAGTTAAATCGCGTTGACCGAGGCCCATGGAGACTACGCAGGAGGTCAAAGTAGCCCCTGGGAGCCCCATATCATGAAAAGGAGCTGATTTTCAATGCACTAATTGTGCATCGCTTGGAAAACATGGCCGAAATGGAGGAGCCTTAAGCCCTTGGTCACGTTGGGAGCCAGAGAACCGCGGGCAGAGAAACGTAAAGCGATAAAGTACAAAGGCGGGACCCGCGCTGGAAACCGGTGGTTTTGATCAGGGCACCCTTGAACGGTAAGAGGTTTTGGACAGGAGCGGAGCGATCCCATACACCAATCGATGCGTGGTGGTGGAGGAGAGAGAAAACTGCCATTGATAGCGCATTATCAGTCGAGCAAGTCAACCACGCTTAGCGTACATATGACGTCGGATCTTGAGGATCCCAGATCAGATGGCTGAGATTGCGCCCGATAGAAAGAAGCGGAATCAACCAGGAATTAAGCCGTGCTCTAAAGGGATTTGGAATCCATTTTACCACCACGGTGGAGAAAGAATGTATCCACGACATAACCGATGAAATGAATCAACGAGCAGGCTAGCGCTGTTCCGATGAGGACATGTGGCCACTCCTTGAGCATTCATGCTGACGTCGAATAGGGAACTCCAAGCGCAGCTGCAGAAGGCGAATCAACACAGGCAGAAGAGGAACCAAGTGGGCATGAGTTTGAATGGCTAAAATCCATGAACAACGAAACAGAGTACATGAAGTGGAACAGTTGAACATTGAGATACATAACCCAGAGAAGAGGCAGTTAAGAGAAAAGCAGGATGAGATAGAAGGCCGAGCTGATGCAGTGGCAACATTGAGCACTAGAGCTTGAGAGATTCAAGCCACCCCATAGGGGAATCTGTCTGGATCGAGCCTTACATTCGGCTCTTTCCACTGTAGACCAGAAGGTCACGGAGCTGGTAGGAAGAAGAGTCTGTGTACTCCAATGGCTTGGGGGATCCAAGAACCACCCTACCAAGCAAAAACTTGCTTCAGGAGAACTCACATTGAGTCCCTGCATTGTAATTCTCTGCTGAAAGCACAATAAAACAAGGCCACCACTGAAAGCTGGACCGAAGATGTAGCCCTGGAGAATAGGGTGAACTCCTTATTAAGATTGTTTGTGTCTTATGTTTGCTTATTGTATTTCTCTGAGGTCCTTCCATTTAAATGTCCGTGTATTGGCAATCTGATTGATCCGTTGCTTAAATAACATAGAACACACACCAGCACATGAGTCTGTAATACCTTTTGTTTAGTATATTTTCAACTGATGGCACTTATAGGGTGATTATCAGATCAGGTGGTATCAAAGCCCTAGGCTGTAAGGTTAGACAATCTTGTGTTGCTTTAGCTGTGAATGCTCACTAGATCAAAGCTCAAATTAGGAGAAGGAGAGTTGGTGGAAACTAATCCTGAAATTGGGAGAGTCTATTCTCAGAAGACAATGTCAAAGGAAGGTTCTATAGGGCCAGACACTCAATTTATAGAAAGTTTCCTAGTTATAAATTCTATGGTAGAATAAATGTATAGGGACTTTAGAAAGCATAAGGATGAAGATTCATCAAGCTTTAAACGAGATAAAGAATAAGATGAATCCCATTCCCATGACCACTCAAAAGGGAAAGGGAAAGAAGAAAGCTTTCCTACACCTCCTAATAGCCCTGTGCATAGTAAAGAAAGCATCCTTGATTAAATTAGATGTTAAATTTGATTTTCCTATATGTTAGTGTCAGTATTTACAGCCTTCCTCCAGTGATCAAATATGCTCTTACAAAGTGATTATGATGTGTCAAGGTCAAATTTTGTCATTTCAGTGAGTCTTCAAGCAAAATTTGGTCACTAGGCATTAGGTCTAGGGTTTGCTCTCACTCTTTTCAAAGTTGCCCAAATGTTAGTCTATGTCACTATCCAGCTGAGTCTATCATCATTCATAGGGTTGTCATTATCATGTCAGTGTCTAATGGGTCATTTGATACCTTGATCATGCTTCAGTTGCGCCCAGGCAA